>JAOWAP010002066.1:5084-16681 GCA_028565235.1 Hypoxylon lenormandii
GACACACCGCCTTGGAATGACTACGCCTCAGGTCAAAGCGAGGCAAGCAAGAACTGGGACGGATTGCCAGATTGAGCTACCATCCCAGAAACGATGCGGCGAGATTGCCGAATTGTCAGGGACTTTAAGTGTGGAGAGGGTTAGGTTAATTCCGTCCTGGGTCCCTGCCGGCATCGGCAGCTTTTCAAATGGACGAGGCGATACTTGTCGCGAACCCGTTGCTGTTTAAGGATCCACAGTTGCGGCGGCTTGGCGAATCTATCACCTCGGGGCAGCACAAGCACAGTGTCTGCATATGCCTTCGGTCTGCGTCTTGCCAAAAGCTCCCGGCGGTCAGAACCCAATCGTGACCGCCCGCGATGATTAAGCGACGAGACGAAACCAACTTACAGCCTGTCGCGGCGAAGAAGCCCTACTTCTCCGTAAATGGGGTGGCTGGTATGTTTTGATCCACTCTTCAGCACCTGGTTTCATGAAGACTTGCAGGTAAAGAGGCCCAAAGGTTCGGACACGTCACTATCGTAACATTGGGTGGAATTCAATAGCTCGAGCTCTTGCGGCTCTCACCGCAAAAAGCTCTGGCCAGCAGGTGGATATCCATCCGCTTGGAATGGGGCGTCTCGGTGGGTGGTAAAACAGAAAGAAAAAGAGAGAAAAACTATTAGGCCAGTCCCTGCTACGTCAAATCTATTTGAAATTGCCCCTCTAGACTTGTTCGGCTGGTCTGATTCAGGAGCAAATGCCACGGCATGAATCGTGGACAGTTACCAGGACGAAAATAGACGACGACGGCTTTGAGAAACAAGCGCTTCGTCCCGCGCCTAGACTTGTGGCGCCGGCTTACCTCTCGGCGGCACGTGTAGGATGCGGCTGGGATTCAGATTCCAGAACACGGCCTTAAATAAGGATGTAGCTATGGATAGCTGGCTGGCTGGCAGAAAGGTCGTTAGCGGGAGACGTGGCTTTTTCTCGGAATCGTGGAGCAAGTCGAGTCAGTAGAAACCTAGCGGCCACGACTCTCTCTCGACTACTGCAGCTAGCACGCAACTAACAGGATACTGCCGGATTGCCGGGGCTCGGGACCCGGTACCACCGCATCTGTGTTGTTGCCCGACCCGTCGGCCTTACGAAAACCACGGAGCCCAGACGCCGCAGATCCATTCCGCCAGCGAGCCGTGATGTTCTCCCCAATCACCACGGTAGGGTTATCAAAACTTCGCCAGGCATATTACGAACAATACCGATCGTTTGATAAGGCCATTGTATCGCCACGCAGAATGCAAAGGAGCAAGGGATCAAGCGCTCTCGATGGAATCCATGCTCCACTTTCGGGCCGTCTCCTTGTGGGTTTCAGAAAGTCCTTATCACTAAACCCATGCCTTAGGTCCCGATCTTCCTTGTCTTTCTGGAAGATCTTGTTGCAAAATTCTGCAGTTGAGATGCAAACCTGCTTTCTGGGCTAGTGCTTGGAACCTGAAGTCCAGGATTTTGCCACGCACAGTCGGCTTCCTTGATGTGTCCAAATATCTGAATCTCCATACGGTCGTGGCTAGTCGACATCGTGAAGCCGAATCTATCCTGGGTATCTACATGTCTAGCTGTGTAGTTGCTCGTTTTGGTCCTTTCTTTAAGGTACCTATAATAAGTTAAGGATCTTGAGTCAGGCTATAATCTGAACGCTGAGTATGAAACCTGTAGTAGACAGCTCTTAGTAAGACATCATAAAAGAACAATCGTCTCCAGAGTCTTGAACGCATAAGAACAGGCTGAAAGAGCTAGAAGCCAAGCCTATCTAGATCTTCTGGGCGTTTCTAGAAAGAATCTTCGGGTAACCCATGAAAAGGTCTACTCTTTCGAATCGTCGAATCATGATGTTGATGTTACAATAACAGATTATGTAACAAGGCAGCAACATCTTGGGCACGATGTTTCCTTAGTCTATATTCTTAGGATTTAAGAACGAAATTCAACCTGGAAGATGAGAAGATAAGAGGCTCATATACACCCTCATCTGGGTAAGTAGTCGATGGTCTCTATACCTATGGCTTGATTCGGACACCTTTATCCCCTAGGCATTGCGTTGAAGCTGTCCCGGAGCTTTTCTTCCTGGAACTCCTCTGCCTGTTGTCAGCATTTCATTTCCTGAAGCCTAACGTTTATCTACGATGCTGTATTCATCTACAGCTATTGTCTAGGGAAGTGTCAGTACATCACGCTGACCTTGACTGTGCCGTATCGTCCATCGCCCTCAAGTCGTCAGTTATGCACGACTCCTTTAATCACCTTTAGACCCTTCATCTTCTTATTGGACTCTGGAAAGAAATCTAGCTAATAAGAATAGAGGACACTTGCCTTATCAAATATGAATGCCATCCATCGTGAAACTTCGGTGACTCTAGACAGTAGACCGGATAATGGGCCATTAGGCTCATGGAAAATCGCCTCTTCACTCTTTCAAGAATATTCTTTGCTTATTGGCTTCATCTGGTGAGCTGGCACCATATCCAAGACAATATCCAGCATTTCTACCTATCTCTACGGGAAGAGCACAAGAGTCGGTTTAGTGTTCGTGAGACATTTTCTTTCCGCGTAGAAAAATCTTTAGAAAGCCAATGCCTCCGACCCAGACTGTCGCATGAAGTAATGATATATAACCCATGGCAAACCACGCATAGTGGGTTACTTAATGAGCTGCCTATGTACACACACAGTTGCCTTCCAGAAGCTCAAATTTGTTGGTAACGATTTTACTCTGGGAGTTTGTGTGATACATAACAAGCTAAGGAAACCTTCAATCGTAAACAAGATACGAAACTACCCAAATATCACCTCCCAACCAGTCACAGGCTAACCACCACCACTCCCCAGCAACCACGACTAGCCGTGTCAACTGCCTTTCAACCTGACTCAGCCGTATTAGCAGCAGCCTACTCTCCGAGCCGTCTCAAGTCCATCACCATGTCTCCTAAGCAACACCACCAGCCTATCGGCTTCGTGTGCTGCCACTGCCAGTACCGGAGCAGCGGAAGCTTTTGCTCAAATCCAGACCGGCCGGACTGCCCGCACCACAAAATACCCCGCTGCCAGCAATGTCCCATAATATTCACCCCTTCGCGATCCAGCGACGGGAGCGGCGCAGAGACGGCAGGAACGAGGCAAGAGCCGGTGGCCGGGCATGAGAGGCAGCAATCTTTCAACTCGGACACCAGCCAGGGGAGTGTACGCAGAGATTAGGTCGCGGGTGAATAGAGCGTGATGGAGGAAAGAGAAGAATATGAAAGATGGAAGGGGTTGACAGCCCAAGGACTGGACGGCACCGGTGGCTCAACCTAACCGCCCCATCGACCGAAACACCTAGATCTAAAACGAAACAACCATGACCGTTGAGATACTACTACTACCGAGGTAGCCGAGAAGGAAAAGTGAAGGAAGGTACTCCGCATTTCCTACATCTTCTTCGTCCCCAAGCGAGTAGTAGCTAAGAGATACAGAGGTCTGAAGAAGACCGAAACTATTGATTGCATACGTCGAACCGTCCGGGTCACGCTCTCAAATGGGCGAGATATCGACTGCGGAGCCACAGAAATAGATGTAAACAAAGACCAGCTATGCCCCCCAAGTCTCACCCGATTGTTTTTCGAGTATGTGTCTGCTTTCTTTATGTGATTTCAAGCGAGACCTTTTCGCACGTCCCGTTCAGTTTAAAGTGCCAGGCGGTATCCGTACGGGCGGCATACCCCGAGGATAACGGAACTTGGCGCAGTGGAAGAGTGGAAGGGGTTGTCAATACCAGAGGATTGCTGAGGAAGCACAGAGTACATAGCCCTAGATAGACCGCCGGTTAGTATCAAGTTATGTGAAATTATAGCACGTAACTACACGCATATCCTGCGCCGTATTCCGGATTAACATAGAAGCGAGTTGGAGTAGTCGTCCGAAGGGGCGGGTGACATACTAGACCGAAGTTATTTAATCCCCCCTATTCCAACTTGAGAACCATTTTTTATCTTAAACGTCTAAGAGCATTGAACAGTTGCTCCTGATTCACCTCTTTGAGAATCTCAGCTTGATTTCCTCTCCAATGAGAGGTGCCCTACGAGTGTCCGCGGTCCCCTCGGGCGGAATTCGTTGGCGCAAACCTTGCACTTCGCCAACGGCACACCGGCAGCAACAACAAGCTCTCAAAGCCAGAAAACAACTGGTCCGGTCATCGAGTCGGGATGTGAAGTCTCAGGGATAACCACCTTGGTGCAGAGGATGAGTGAAAGGAGTTAAAAGAGTTGAAGGTCTATTTGGAAACCAGCGTTCCCGGAGACCCTGTCCAACCCCCTGGAAGACTCGACCGGATGTTAAGGCTCCGTCGCCTCCGTCTGTGAAGAGCAATATGCAGTATGTAAGTGGCGCAATATCCTGCCGCTTACTACGGTCATGACGGGTGCACTTTCGGGGTGCACAGCTGGAAGTCCTTATCCGCCTTGGCTATGGGGGCCGGCGGACAATGATTCCTGCTCGGCAAGGGCACTAATGCATATCTGTGGATAGCTTCTATGGATCGTCTCTAACGGTATACGTGATACCTATTCTCACGCATACGTATCTCTATTACACGGTTTGCGGGTAATGATGCTCTTAGCACAGAAAGGCTACATGGTTTCCCGTGGAGTTGGATAGCTCGTACAGTGTCAAGTTATCACATTGACACCATCGAGCCTCGCTTCCGCCTCTTGGCTGCAGCATTGCTTACAACTACATAGGACCAACCGTCTGTGTATAGCCGGCCGGGTTCTGCAGGGTACTATAACGTCCCTGGTTGACTTAAGAGTGTTGATGGTAACGTGTATAGATACACAGAGGTGCGTGTCTTGGTAACTTCGACAATTAACGTCTCCTGAAGCCACGAGCCGATGATGATGGGAAAGGGGGTGTCGCAATTTATAATTTGGTGGCTCACAGTGCCTTGTCCGTGACACCGCCAAAGCGCTCAACTCGCCACTATGGCATCCTTATCGTGTTTCGTGCCTCGTGTAAACATTGTGCCACAGGGACAGAATCAAGAGCGACGGATGGAAGTACGGTACTTGCTACGTATGCGGTTCTTCGAACATGTAAAACCGCGGCATGGGAAAGTCGGTATAGCGAAGGGAATGTTGCTCACGTATCTGAAGGAATAGTCTGTCGGTAATGTTACAATCCCCCTGTTGCTCACGATAAACAGAGAGCGACTCTGTTGCAATTTTAAGAGGGTAGGGCTGCCGAACCTACTCCCGTAAAGTCTCTGTGGCATGTCGTACTTGAGTGTTGAAGGAATTACACCGAGCGTAGCTGGAAGATGTGACGTTGTAGTCTTCTGGTAACGCGCTCGTCGATGTGAATGTTGAAATATTGAGACAGCAATCGTTAACAACTCTGCCCAGTCATTATGTCATGACGAGCCACTTGTGTCGATAGTGGCACCGCGAGACTCTTGGCAAGACCGGCTTGAAGGGCATCCACCTATGGAAAGCACCAGATGACCTGAGTGTCTAAGGTATCTTCTCAAAACTGCTTCAACTCAACTCGCAGTCTTGTGCCATGATAGGCATATGGCTGTGCACAGTGAACGAAGTCAGGGATGACGAGACGCTCCTGCTTACGACGACCCAAGTTACAGGATAAACCGACCCATTGGGCTAGAAGAGCAGATGTATAAAGATAGCATTTGGGTGTTCTACGCTGTGTACTATAAACGTATTCTGGACTATCGTACAGGCTCGGTTGATGGGTTGGGTGAAATAGAATCCGTCTTCTGAAACGTAGAACAATTTGCATAGCCTTCGACGAAACGTAACGTCTCGTCACGTTTCGACCTCTGAATACCGCCACGAATTCACGAATAGTAACGGCTCTACCGTCATCTAACGACTCTGGGCATGCCTGGCCGTGTAATTCCTTCTGAGTCAACTGCCCTTCCGTATCCGTCGGTGTCCCCGAAAAACTCCGTATGGGAGGACGGAGAGGCCCATCGTGTGTTATACCGTACTCCGGCAGAAAAGGAGCCCGTGTCAGACAACTATGTAAGCCAGCTCTTGGCCTCTGTAATCGGCGACATCAAGGATTCGAACAACTTGGTCTCGCTGGTCTTTACTATGTGTATAATGCCAAACGTCAAACACGATTACAGAACCACCGTTTTACGCCAAGAGAAAAGGGGGTCCGTGGTTCGCAGAGAAAAAAAAGCTCGTAACTCCGTTGAAGAAGGCCGAGCTGTTGTTGCTCTACCCGCTATGGGCGCTACGTCTGCCTATTTTTATCTCGACATCAGCGCTGGCAAGGGACATCCGTAAGTCCTCCATGTAGCAAGGATTCATGAATTTACGGTCAAGGCAGCGAGAGCACACGGTCAGAGAGCGCGTCTAGCTTCACCTACCGAAGAGTGGACACCGAGAACACGTCACCTAACTGTGGGAGTCTAGTCTGACGCTTGGCGACATTCCTCGAGCCGTTGTTTCGTGAGAATTGCTTTGTGCCTACGTAGGTAGGTAGATAGGTAGTAGGTACCATCATTTCACTCGACGCCGGCAAAGCTACAGATGGGGTTTGGGGTTATACTGGATCAAATAAAGCCCACGGGATGGGAATATGGATTGCGAGACACGGGCTGTCCTCCCTACTCCCTTCGAGCTTGAAGCTCGAGGCACGTTGCACTCCATCCTTGGCAAGAAACACACCTGTCTCGACAGGCGGCCTGCCTTTGCGAAACGCGCGCGAGCGCCGGCCGAAGTGAGGTCGGTCGGTCCTGTGGAAGCAAGCAAGTAACAGGCAAAGCAAAGCAGAGCATGCTTGTTTCGTTCGTCAGGAAGCACATACTTATTTCGCCATGGCCTTGCTTTTTTTGTCCCCTTTGCTGCACCGTTGCCCAGAGATCCTTTAAAGCTGATGTGCATAATGGTCGCACACCCCCGGATCCCATCCCCCGCTCCTTACCTCCCCTATCTATCTGCAGGGCTCACGCATCGGAAAGACATGTAAGAAGGTAAGCACGTTAATGGTACCCCCTTTATTTTTTGTTCTGCATTCCGTTAGCCAAATTGGCCGAGAGCCACTCCATTGCTCCGTGCGACTGAATGTCCGGCTCCGCGGAACCGGCGCCACGGAGAGAGACAATGGGGTAGATAGTAGGTAGCAGATATAGGTGTATCCCACCCCTTATTAGTAAAAGAAGGCAGAAACAAGAGTGGGAGAGAAACAGGAAAATTTAAAGGGCAGTAATTGAACTTTGTTTTGCACCCCCTTCAGAGATTTTTGCCAAGGAGCGGACGACCCGTCTGATCTCTATGTGGTCCCTGAAGAGGTGCCAAGTGCGGTCGGACCGACGAACCAAGCCCAATGTTTTTTTCCTCGACTCGCTCCCTGATACCAAGAGATTTGATCTGCGCACAATCGACTTGGCAGGGACGGCAGTGTGGAACTAAACTCATTCACCACAAGCCACGCAGGCTAAGCCAGGTAGGAGTTAGCAGTAGCTAGGCAAGAGAGCTGGAGAGGCACGCCCGGACTTGTTTAGCAAGCCTCCCGGTTCGCGGCTGTTCGTCGTCGCCGCTGCTGCTAAACCATGGCCTCATAGTTTCGTAGCCCTCACGTCCTCAAAAGTGACACATCGTAGGCACGAGGCCAATCCGCATCTTGCTTGTATGGCTAACCGGCATGCGGTACTTGCCGCGGACCTTGGGGGACACAAGTCGTTAGTAATCTCATTCGTTATGTACGGGGAAGGGAAACAATACATCTTGGCTCTCTGGGGTGTATGGGGGTCTGTTCTAGACTTGTCAGCATGAGGTATTTTAACCTGCATGTTTCAGCAACGAGCACATCTGGCTGTCGTGGGCAACAGTAGCCGGCGGTGGCAACCGCATGTGTTGTCTCACGTGTATGTATAACTTGAACTTGTTTTTAGGACGATGAGCTACTTGTAGATTGAAGAAGGTTCTCTCTTCTGTATTGTATCGTTACAGCGAAGAAAGGGTATTGAAGAAGGGAACCAAACTTTGGCACCCTCGCCTTTTCGCCTCTCCCTTTCCACCCCGGATTTTTCTCCAGGATCTTTGAGCGAGGCACAAGACGGGAACCAAAGCGGGCGCGCGGTAATTGTCGCGCACTAGTCAGTACCCGTCTTGGCTCGCCCATGAAATTGTCAATGGTCTGTGCCCGTGTGGCTTGCGGGCGCGAAGGATAAACCTGGTCGAAGCAGATTCACAGCCGAAACAAGCTTCGCGATGACGATTTGACTAGGGGAAGCAATTCCCGCCTTGGCTCTAGAAAAGGTAAGACGACACACGACGATGAGAATCACGGCCAAGGGGGGGAGGGGTGTAGGACGTGGGGAAAATCTGGAGATCGCGGACTCCCTTCCACCCCAAAGCAATGCTTTGATTTGCACGTATTCTTTTGCTTACCGTCGGTCGCCTGATATTCTACATCATAATTCCTGCAGGCTGGAGAGAGAGAGGCCCCTTCGCCTTTCGCGTGGGCTGGCGGGTCGAATTCCCTTTGGACGACGATGGCCATTTCTATTTTTCTACACATGTACGTAGTAATGAGATGAGCTGTTGGCGCACATCCAAACTCACCGGTTCCGCTATCTGGCTGAGTTGGTTCAATTTCACAAACAAAAAGGCACTTATTCCGTATTCACCGCCACTTTCTGCATTAACCTAGCCCAGGACCCTAGGCTATTCCTTGAAGCTGACGGTTGCCATAGCCTAGGGTCCCCCATCGGAGCTTTTATTAGGTAGTGAAAAACATGGGGTGAAGGAGTGAGGCGTCATCTTTTCGAGGCTCTCGCATCCTAACGGCGTCCACTCAGAGCCCTGGCGGCTCGCCCTGTTGCGATGATGCTGGCGGTTCGGCTGAGATGAGCATGGTTTCATGCCTTACGGCTGTCATCATTTCAATGTCATCAACGGTTAACCCAGTTAGACGGTTGCTGGATGCCTGCCAAAGGAACTTGAACCGTTTTGGTCCTTATTTTCTGAGGCATACCCTATGAGTAAACCATGTCGTTCTTGGTGGCCGAGGCTACGGATTAAATCCCGCAGCACTTTACATGTTCTGTAGAGGTAGGTAGTGTGTACATAAGCAAGTTTATCCAGCTGGAGGTCTACCCCTTTTGATAATGAGGTTCTTCCAAAAACGGGGACACGGCATGTTCGTGGCACCTTGGGTCTGGATCTCGCTTGTACGTGACCTTGCAGCTCTGATTTCGCTAATCAGTAGACGAAAATAATTCTGGTCTTGTTGATAGAAAGTACTTGCCGGATCGTCTGTGCAGCCAGCCAAGAGCCTCAGAAGGCTGACTGCTCCGCCAAGCATGAGATTTGCCATACGCTGCTGGGACTCTTACAAATAGCACGATTGCCCAGGGCAACACAGATCTCGAAGACGAGAAGAAAAATAAAATAAATTTAAAGCTCGGGTCGTCATCTCAATGGTCAGAGCAGCCAAGACGGCCTGGCGCATTTCAACCAGAGTGTGGTGTTTTGGCACCAGACCAGAATTGTTCGTAGCTAATGCAGGAGGGACTGCAATGCCCAAGTCACGAGAGGTGAAGATTCTGATCCATGGGAGCCCCCAATTCGTTACTACGTCGTAGGTACCGCGCGTAACGAAAGCCTGCACGAGACGGCTCTTTTGGGACTGCTGCAGAAGCCGTCGAAGGCAAGCGGTCCAATAGCCATCCCGGATTGCGTGGGGGACATGCTACGCTCCATCGAGTCTTCATTCAAAGTTGGGAAACCAGCCCTGTAGGGGACTTGGCGGATTGCCATTTTCGTCCGAACCGGGCTTGTTACTGATGTAACAGAGTAAGGTATGGGTTTAGAAACTGGATGCGGTAGGCTGGTAGGCTGGCTCGACTGGGATTTCAGGATGCGCGTGCCATCCGTTATCCTTTGCAGCTCAGTTTGGGCTGGCGCCGACTTTTCAAGCAAGCATCGAGGTTAACCTTGGGGGTGTATGTGATGCTAACATAGGGGTAGCAATGGCTGTAATGTTGTAGTATGGAACACGATAATGCTAGGCTCGTGGAAAAAGAAAAAAAAAAAGAAGGTAGGGAAGGGGAAAACAGGTTCGCAAATTTTCATATCACATCACCACTTCGACAACATGCTTCCACTCGGTTGACGGGCAATTGAGTCTTGGCCGCTCCTATAGACGCGCTCGTGTGGGATTCAGCCGGCATGCTGTCGGCTAGGCGACGCTAGGCGATTGAATCTCGACCGAAGCCCACTTCTTCGCTCGGTCTACTTTGGGCATATAACCTTCATATCTATCTTCAGCTTGGCCCGCCTCGGAATGGTACAGGGCCAAGGCGAAGTCTTCTTCCTGGCGAGAACTACCAAGAGATAGACAATCTGATGGTCGCGGTCTAGATAAACCAAGACAACTCTAGCGATACTAGCGAATCATAATGTCCAAGCTATCTTTAAAATCTTTGCCTAGATGATGAGGGGGGAGAAGTTGTCTTGCATCTTGTATCTTGTTGAACTTGTACGGGTACCGTCTCTGAAACTTGCATTCTCGCCAAGTACATGTTAAGAACTCGGGAGAAATAAATGAGAAAAGAAAAGAGAATATTCCTCGAAATCATGATCTTGTCGCTGTCAATCGTCATCGTGCTTTTCTCTTTCTCCCCCTTTCAATGATAATGGAGGTTTTGGTTTTCTACGGTCGGTAGTTGGCGAGACATCCAAGGCCCGTGGCGAATGGTATGCAAGATAATGCCTAGCAAATCTAGTTCGTGCCTCGTCGCGCGTGGTTTGAATGATAGGTTAATAACCTGTCGGGATTTTAGATCGATAGTTCATACAGACTTGCCTCATGAACCTAATAACGTGAGTGCTGCGCTGCAATGGTGTCTAATCCGAGGGACAGTCAGTTCTGGTAGATAGATCTAGAGATCCATTGCATAGTAAGGTTTACGGAGTTCCCAACGCCGATGCCTGTGGCCCAAGGACGGGAGCAATACGATAGGCTTGGTAGGAAATTACGGAATGTCGAAATGCGGCGGTACATAACCGGGGCGAACGGGCAACGACACATGCTGTGGCCGCGCACTCGGAGACGTCTCGGTATATGCTGTCGCATCTTGCGGATGAGCCTCGTTGGGTACGCAACGGGGCGATTAGGAACGATTAGGGACGATTAAGGGGGGGCCACCGAAGCCAAAATAGACAACTGTAAAGAGTGAGAGACGCGAACTGATACCCTTTTGTATAGAGGTATCCAAGAACACCTGATAAAAATTTTGCTTGCCAATGCTCGGCGCATCAAAACAACGCGCGACAACGATGATCACTGGTCCTTGGCGAGAGCCCGGCGGAAAAAGTTGACCGGAATATCTTCCCACGGTATCTATCTCTTTCCAGGTATCACGAGTTCACGAGTTCGCAATCTATATGCCATCGGTTAGTGCACCGACTAGTTGCTTGGTGTTTTCTCTGCAACGTGATAAGTCGCCTGCCCCTTTTCGCTATCGTCGATAGAAGGGTTTCACGATATCTACCGTACATCGTTCGTAGCCAGTAGCCGGGCGGAGGCGGTGGGTGGTGGGTGGTGGGCAG
>JAOWAP010002075.1:0-16678 GCA_028565235.1 Hypoxylon lenormandii
GATGTAGACGCGGCCGCGCTTCCGGTAGAGCATCTTGGCGAGCGCGAGGCCGATGCCGGATGTGCCGCCCGTGATGAGGAACACCTTGCCATCTTGGGGTCCCACGTCCGCTTCCGTAAACGTGGGCTTCTTGGAGGAGGGCCGAGAGCAGCGAGCACCCATCGTGTACGATGGCGACGATGGGTGAGATCTGCTGGGATGAGACGGGTAGACCTGGGGTATTTATCAGTACTGTGTCTCTACAAGTATCTCCACAAACCTCACAGACTATCTAAAGCGCCATCATTAGATAAATGAGGTTTTTTGTGTCTGCGGGCAATAACAGTACAGGCTTTATAGATTCAAAGGACTTCATATCCACCACTTGAGGTAAACTCTTTTAGTACGTGATTTCACGTATCATAGCATAGGTATATAAGTTGCTCCTATAGCTAACATTAACGTCTTTACTTGTGTTTAAAAGTCTTTGGCAGCACGATATGCAGAAAGGGTATCCGCCCTCCTTAATACTCATGAAAAGGATGTACGTGGTTTCTCCAGTCGCTTTTGTGTCAGAAAGGCATTTTGTGCTTCCTTAAATGAGTTCGCATGTAGAAAAAAGAAAAGGGAGTGGGGAGGGATATCTCCCACCAATGCAGAATTCATTTTTCAATACCAAGCCTACATCGACATATCAGTCGTCAGGTTGTCCGATATATCTGATGATTCTTCTGAGAGAAAACAAGGCCCTTGGCTTAGTCACTAGCAGAAAGTCGCCTCAGAATCCGAAGGTCTATTAATTTCAAAACCTAGGACCAACTTTAATTCTCAAGAGCTTGATATTTAGAGAATGGGTTCGACTTATAAGGCAACCAGGGGAAGTAGCTGGCTGGATATTTGATAAAAAATACTGAAGTTAGGTTGATAGGATTGTCATTCTCTAGTACTATCATGTAACCCTGAGTGTTATTCCCGTATCATCCAAATCGTGAAGATAGAAAAAAGTCATAACTCGTTATATGCCCCATATCATAGCACTGTTGCTTGAAAGAATCGCCCGCGATGTGCCATGCAAATCAGTACCGGCGATTGTGTCGGAAGCTGCCGAGTTGGACGCGTGGGGCAAACCCGCCAGTGAATATGCGAGAAACCTGCGCTGCCTCCTCGTCGCTCTTCCACGCCATATTCTTCCTGATCTGGTACTGGTCCTCCACGAAATTGCCCTCCCTGGCTTCGTGCGGCTGTTGTTCCTCTGCTCGAGCCTCGTCGGAGGTTATGGCTCTCGAAAAGTAGCGCTGCCACACGTACTTGTCGCCTAGTCGCTTCGCTACGTCGTTCGCTTCGTTCAAGCTGACGAGGCGACGCTTGCTGCTGATCTTGGCGAGATATTCCCCGGTAATCTGCCACGTGCGCTCCTTGCGCTTCTTCCCGGAGCCCTGGGATTCTGGATGAAGGAACGTCTCTGGAGACCTTCTCTCGAGCTTGGTTGCCGAGGAAGTCATGTCGTTCTGGATCATGATCGGATCCAAGCCGTCTACCTTTGACCTGATGAAGAGATCGTAGGCGATCTCGGCAGGCGTACGACCAACGGCATTCTCGCGGCACAACAGCTCGGGGTTTTTGGCAAGGAGCACCTTAGCATGTTCTGGAAGATGGAGGATCACCGCGCTGTGGAGAACTGTGTCGCCGGAGCTGTTGAAGATCTCGAGCTCTGCACCACCAGAGTACTCTAAGATAACATTGAGAATCTCAATGTTGCCAGTATTCTCATCCTCGAGACGGCTACGAGTGGGATGGCTGCGCTGGTCCCAAGTATAAGAAATCGGATTGGCGGTCTTCAGCCAAAAATGAAGAGGGGTATCACCACCCCTAGCAAGGTTGTTTCGTTGAGGGAACAGGTGAGACCTTAGATCTGGGTCAAAAAGGTTTAGTAGCTCTCGGAGCCGGGTGGGTTCAGGCTTGTTCGTCAAAGAAGCATGGATGATGTTGTTGAGCCCGTTGTCTTTTACCGACTGGTCGGCTCCGGCATCGATAAGCGTCTTCGCGAACTGGACTCTCCCTAGGAGGCACGCTAGAAAGAGAGGAGTGTACCCTTGATCTGTCTTAGCCTCGAAAGAGGATGGACACACCTTGAGTAGGTACTCGATGAGTTGGTTAGTTCTATCCCCGGCAGGGCCCATCACCGCGCAATGGATGACAAGGTCATCTAGACACCGTTAGCGAATGAAGCAAATATTGCATATACTGTCGCATAAATAATTAGACTTACTTTGAACGCCAAGCCACTTGGCGATAGCTCTGTCAAACCCACCAGGTGCTTCATTCAGGTGTTTCAGGCGAGGGTCCTCCTTAGCGGTCTTGGACTTGCCAAACTCCAGATAATGCCGCATTGGCGCGTCGCTAATAAACCACTCAACTGATTCCAAGGACCCATAGAGTGCGGCAGTTAGTAGTGGTGGGATTTTACTCCCGGTAGTTTTGACCACGAGATTCCGGCCGGCCCTGGCCCAGTCTGCTCGCTTCTTCCCGTAGACATTCAACCCCTGATAGTAGCGAGACTTCACCTTTAGTTCGGTACCACTTTTCTTCACCAAGTCTTCTATAGGAATACCGGCACCGGTTCGTCGGATGGCACCCGCGAGCAACTCGGTTCGGCCAAGTCGTACGGCGTCCTCAAATTGGCCCTGGGGAAGCATATAGAATCGGCCTGGCTCGTCATCATCAAGTGCCTTACCAGGAAAGCGAGTACCCATATTGATCAGGAAGTCGAAACCTTTGGCGTCATTCTCAGTCAGAGTATAAGTGAGAAGACTCTCATGACGTCCTGTCTTTTGGAACGATCCGTCACACAAAAAGAATGTTGAAACTGGCCAGTTAAGAACTTCGCTCGCAAGGGTCTCGCTTTTGACTTGCATAGACACCTGACCAACATTTTCAATCGTGAACTGATCGTCAACGATCTTCTTGAAAACTTCTGGTTTATCATTGTCGTCGGAATCCTCATCCTCATCCTCATCTTCATCTTCGTCTTTGTTCATGACGAAGCGCGTCGCCTTGTCAGATTTCGGCGCCCACTGAGCTTGAGCGATTTCTAGGATTGCGCTTGCCACCTCATAATGGCCGCGAAGGAACGCCAGGGAGAAAGGGTTATTATATTTCCCATCAGACACCGCCACCTTGAGAGGTGGTTCCTGTTTGTCTGCATCCCATGAAGTCAGGGTGAGCGATTTGATGAGCGCAAGATCGCCAGCCCATGCCGCTTCAAACCTTTGATAAGTTAGCAATGTGAATAAATAGTACGTGTTCATATGCCAGGTAGGTACACTTACAGCTTCAGGTAAGCAGCTTTTCGTGCGTCCGTGACGTCCGTTGTATTGGAAAATTTGAAGTCCAGGGAGTATGGCGACAGCGAATCATTCTTTGAAGGTTGGGATGCAGACTGGTCCGGATCTGGAATATCAGGGTACAGTTGTTTGAACGTCTTCGCGTCCTTAGCTTCGAGCGCTTTCTCCACTCTCTCAAGCTGCGAGATCATGTCTTCAATGGCGTGGAGTTTCTCTGGTAGCCCTTTCAGATTAGCATTCTTGGTCCTCTGTTCCTCGAATCGTTCCAGGTCTCTTTTGTAGTGGTCGAGTTTCTCTTTAATGTCCGTGGAGACAAGCCAATGCTGATAGCTACCCTCTTCGAACTTCCCTAGGAACTCTGTAGTTCCAAATGGCTCCGATGGGCGCTCGGTATAGGAATTCAAATAGGTACTATAGAAGCCTGGTTTCCGTCCCGGCTCAGGAGGTTCATTCGATCCAGGTAGTTCTCTCCTGGTCTTGCGGAGCTGACAAAGCAGATCGCGAACAATATCCAGTGCAGTTTGACCC
Source organism: Hypoxylon lenormandii (assembly GCA_028565235.1). Lineage (NCBI taxonomy): Eukaryota > Fungi > Ascomycota > Sordariomycetes > Xylariales > Hypoxylaceae > Hypoxylon > Hypoxylon lenormandii. The sequence continues at coordinate 3,852 of JAOWAP010002075.1, forward strand.
TTGTGGTACCTGCGAGCATACTGGTTCCGAACGACATTATGACTCGCAATTGACAGGGTGTTGGGATCAGCCCCTTTCTCCAGTAATTCGATGGCACTAGAAGGTTGTAGTGACTTGACTGCCACTATTAGGGGCTGTTCAACTGAGGTACTGAAGCGTTCCTTATTACGCTCGAAGTCCTAAATTTGCTGTGAGTAAACGAATGCAGTAGAAGACTAAGACATAGAAAATAGGGTTTGAAAAATGGGATCACTTCTCAAAGAGACATGCTCTGGAAGGAGGACAAAGTCACTTACGCGGAGCTGGTTCCCCGAGGAAACCTTCGCACTCTTCAGCCAAGAGTCAAAGTCGACGTCGGGCTTCGCACCAGCTTCGAGGAGTTTAAGTACAAGGATCGGGTCGCCTTGGTCAATCGCTGTCATTAGAGGAGTTGTAGAATTGGCGTTGGAGTAGTTCCCGGAAATGACCACATGGTTGATGGCAGCCTTGAGGCCGATCTTGTCGTTCTCCCACAGGCTTTCAATCAGCTTATGTTGACCACTCTGGATGTATCGATGGAATGCAGTTACACCACTCGCATCAGCCTGCGAAGAGGTAGCACCCAAGCTTAGTAGAGTCTCTACCATGGGTAAAGCTTGGTCAACTGGGAGAGCTAGAGCTAAGACCAACGTGAGGATCGCAATGTTGGGATTCGAGTGTGTCCCATCGCCGAGCTTGACGGGTAAAAGCACGTCAGCACCGAACTCCTGACACAACAGCTTGACAACTTCGCAATGGCCCCCAAGAATTGCGAGGTGCAGAGGACTACACTTTGAGTCCCAAGCAACAATATCGATTTTATAGAAGTCTGGCTCGCTCTGGTCATCATCAAGAACCATCGCATCCTTATCTTCAGCTTTATCGTCTTTGCTGATTTTGACGAATGATCCTGTCATGACAGACTTCGCACCATCGCCATCTTCAGACGTAGCATCAGTAAGCAGCTCTGCCTCGGAGTCGTCACTGTCGTCGTCAGATCCGTTATCAGACTCGGCCACGTCGGACTTCTTGAATTCTTTTGCCTGACTGTCTTTGCGCGTGGCCTGGCGAGCCTTACGGCGTTGATCCTGTTTCTCTTCTTCCTCTTCCTCGTTGGAAGTACTTTTCTCGAGGAGAATTTTAACCATTTCAATATTGCCGCGCGCCGCAGCTAGGTGTAGTGCAGTTCGACCATCAGCTAGGCGAGCAATGAGACGTGCACCGTGATCAACTAGACACTTGACAATTTGTGGTGTCGAGCTGATGACGGCAAGATGCAATGGAGTTCGGCCCGTGTAATCTCTCGTGTTGGGATCAGCGCCTTCTTGAGAGAGCCAATCCTCAACATGCTCGATATCGCCATCGACAATGGCTTGGCAGAGACGAGCGGTATTGCCCACGTATGCCATTTCAGTCCAGTCATCGTCCGTAAGAGGATTGAATGAGCCAATTTGCTATAGATATGTCAGTACTACGAGTATATTCTTCGTCGAGTTCACTTACTTGTCTGCCTGGATCGTCAATGCGAAAAGACACCTTGCCAGACACATATATCTCACTCTCCTTCTCAGCTACCTCGATCTCTTCGGGCGTCTGTGGCTTAGGGCAGGCACCGCAACAGTCGCCGATAACCTTGAACTCGTTAGATTGGGTAAAATCCTTAGTCAACAGTGTCAACTTACATCCTCGACCCGACCGAAGAAAGCAGGGTGTCTGTGGAGATAGACCTCCCTTTCCTTGGGTTGATTCCATTCGGCATTTAGGACTATATTTTGGTTAATTATAGACTAAGTAGATAGAGGAGGATATGATTATTGTAACAAAGAAACAGTCCTGGTGAATAATATTGGAAAAGATTTCACTTACGCAAGTCTTTAGTATAGCAAAGCTTTTCAATCTTCTTGGCGTGGAACTTGGTACCATAAGGAATGGTAAAGGTATGATAGTTAGAGACTTCGTCTTCGTCGACCCACTCTGCGACTTCATCCTCATGAATGTCTTTAATGTTTCCCCTGAGACGGTATTGGTAGCGATTGGCCGCCTGTGGTCTTCCCCGTTCTTCTCGACGTTTCCACAAATACTCATCTCTAGCATTCGTAGTAGGCAGACGTTCCAATACAAGCAGCCGAGCAAGCCCGAGAGTTCTCTGAAAGCTGCGTTCGAAAATAGTAGGATCGATACGAGATCGGTCAAGCTCGGGCCAGTACACTTCAAAGTTTCGGTGACTGTACTTGGAAAGACGGTTCTCGTAAGAAGGACTTCTCCGACTGAGGTCAATCGGATTGACTTGGGTGATGTACGAGGCTAGGGCTCGCGGGGTACAGTAAACCTGCTTCCCATCATAAGCAGCGCCGGAACAATCAATGTCAAAGCCGGTCAGGATCTCCGAAACAGACTTGTACACACGAAGGACAATCTACGAAAGAATTAGCAGATAGCAAGAAGGGTGAATCAGATTAGTCTGACCTGAACATGACGAGTGGGATACTGGCTACCTATTGAAAAGTTAAGTCAAGCCATGAAGAGAAGGGTAATGGCCTACTTACAAATGGTGATTGCATTCTTAGTCCGTACGACCGTCACTTCTGAGAGGATTGCATCACGAATGCGAGCCTCAATGTCTTTGATCTTCTCAATGGCCTGCTCCTCAGTGAGACCGTACAAGAACAGATCAACGTCGGAAGCCGGGCAGAATTTTTCGTGATAGTATTGACGAAGTGATCTCTTGGACCGTGCGTACTGGTCCGGAACCGGAAGCAGACAGTTGACAACGGAGGAGCCAGCAGCAACTACATTGCTCCAGTCCATTTCAGCGAGTGAGGACTCGGAAAAGACGCCAAAGTTGTGACGAAAGTCCCGGAGGGATGTAACAACAGCCGGCGAGCCATTCGGGCGGCGCTTGTCGTCAGGAAGAGACATGATGTACCTGTCCTTCTCACTGGGCGATTCTGCTTCAAGGTTACGAGCACGGGTCTTGATATTGGGCGTGTCCTTGGTGAAAAGGGGTAAGACATTGAGATAGGGGTCATCTAGAATAGGATTGTTGCGTTCCTGAGCATAGAGCTCACGCAATTTGGCCTCGAACTTGCGGTAAGGGTCCATCAACTCGCTCACGGGAGTCGTAGGGTGGCTGTCAATGTAGTTTGCCAACCCATCATGGGCTACTGGCAACTTGGGAAGGTCGATGACAGCCATGGTTCTTGATTTCGCCTAAGAGGACAGTATATATGGATGATCAATAGGAGAGTTCGTAACAAGTTAGAATACTAAAGAAAGTCTAAGGTATCTTCACCAAACGAAGATGGATTGTATTGATGCTTTATAGACAAACACAATATGGATGTCCATGCAGACGAAAGATCTTCAGGATTAGGCAGACATGCCACAAGACTCCTATCCCACTGACGGGATGAATAATGTGGTGCCATTTTGGGATTTGCACTACTGACGTCTAGTAGCACGTCTAGTAGACGCGCCTTTGAAGGAGCTGAAGTTGCCTGGCGCGACTGGAGCCTAAGAAAACAGGGGTCTTCAGGGGTTCTAAGAGGGGTTATGGTGGGGTTACAGGGGGTCGAGCATCTGAAGCCGAACGCGAAGTCTTGTGACTTGGTGCCTCGGCCTTTTACCGCTTCTCGCTCTTCTTACCCATCTATTTTTCTGTCAATCCCTCGTATGGCTTGTCTGTCAGCCTACTACTCGGAGACGTTTCCAATAAGGATTCTGCTGCCTTTTCTTGACGTCAATTATCAGCGATCCACAGTATACCGCCTGTTTGATTTGCTCTCGCTCTGTGTTCGTGAGCATCAGAACTTCATCGATAGACCAATGGTAGAAGATCTGATCTTCATCCTCACGCCACTCTTTTGCACCGTGCTTATTCGTAACATATCACATAGCTCCCATTGCAACAGTATAATAATAGAAGCTTCATTGAGTATTTTCTTGCCTAATCAATCACTGAGAAAGATCAAGACTGCCTAGGTATACACTGCGAGTCAATCGAGCTGATACTTCCTTGCTATCTGTATGTTAGTAGGAGGTATGTTCAACGTTTACTTACTTATTTTTATCATTTTTACGTACCAGGTAGGTATTGATTCAAGTCTTGAAAGAGAGTTGTCTATCTCGCATAATATCTGAAGGGAAAATAACACGTGGACTACAAATTCACACAGACCTGAAACTTCCCTCAATAGTCTTCTTTTCGCTTCCCTTGGCCATGCCTCGCAACCCCTGCAAAGTCTCTGCTACCCTCTGCCGCTCCAGGAATATAAGGCCAACAGCAACAGTAGTAAAAGTCACCGGGATCGTCGAGGCGACATAACTAACCCACGACCGCTCGTTAATCTCGAAGATACCAGCACTAAAGATGCTCTACGGAGAAATTTTATTAGCTATTCTTCTCGTGTTCGCGTTGAATAGAGGACCTACGGCGATCAGACTAGCTGGAGCGAATATTAGAGCCAAGAGGGCTATCAGGTTTGTCTGAGAGGTTGTCTGATGGGCGATAAGGTTGTTCATCTAAACGCAACGAGTTTGCATTAACAAGCGAAGAGCTCGGGATTATAGGCATGTACTAACCACGTCTATCTGGACTGTTGTTCGCTCTTTAAGACATTCAGCCTGCCCTCTTCGACAAGTCGTATGCCCAAGCTCGAAGTCAATCTCATCTAAAATCGAGTGCCATTCGTCGTCGCTAGCTCTCGCCTTTAATAGAGGCTGAAATCGCTGGTCGTCTGCCATCGTTCGGAGATGCCTCCACGTATTTATCTCGAAGTTTATGGCGTAGTGAACGAATATCAAATTGTTATAAGACAGATGCAAGATGCTGGTGGCTTCGTAGAAGTTGTTGGGCCTTTGGACTACGGCTATGTTCGGGTCGTTCCACGGTGTCGACTTGGTCATGAACTCGGCGCTCAAAATATTATGGTCCAACCCTTTCCGCTTCTCTTCGGACGTAAATCCGCACTGCTGCATAATTATCGTCATGAGAGCCAATGGGTTTTCTCGCACGAGCTTGGACGGAGAGCTACGAAGAATGGTGCTGACAAGTTGCTCCAGCTCAGGACGTAAAGCATCGAAAACAAGGCATGTAAGCGAAGACGTCGCTAGGTCGTAGCGTACTGCGCAGAGAATTTCTCGCACAGGTGCCTTCGGTGTCGAGAAAAGAATCACTGCTCTGCTAAATCAATGTCCAATACTTGGTGGATGGAGGAATTACAGGTGGTTGCTTACATAGAGACTTCTTGTCATCCCTATACTCCACGAACCGACCGCACACTCCGTGTACGGACCGAACTGCTCCCCTGATCTTATCAGGCAGCTGGAGCGTGGTTATGATCTGCTCAAAGAGTTCGCAGTCCACGCTGAGATTGTGTAAAGTTCCATTACCGTATCCTCCACTATACCTCAGCTTATTAGTGTGACGATAAAAATGATTGCGCGATGTAGGGGGGGTATATTACATCAGAGTAAAGGTCTGATTCTCGAGCATTTTATACTTCTCATTACCAATGGTAGACCCCTCTTGAGAAGAAACTCGCTAAAACGACCTTAGTGAGTGAGGTGGAAGATGGGCAAGTGTCTAAATCCTTCAGCATACATGTAGGAACTCTATTGTTTCCGAATGATTACACCATTTTCCGGCGAATTTGCTAGTAGATTTATGATGCTGAGCTTTCATCAAAAAGAAGTGTTAGCTAGCGAGTAGTCGCAATGAACATTAGAACTTGAGCTATGACATACGAATCGAGCAGCAGAAGAGATCTGCCTTTCCATCTTCAAAGAACGCTATGTCGCTTGCTTTCTTCCTCTCCCTTTTACCAAGTTCCACCTCCTGAAAGGTGCTCATTCGTTTTTCTTGAGAGCTGGAAGCCATGTTAAGGGCTATGGATTATCCTTCATTGTAGCTGTAGGTGTAAGTACTTGAGCAACTTGGCTTCAATATCGTCAACGGAATATTTTTTGCCATTCAGACTCAGCCTGCTGTTACCAAAATCACTCATAGGCCTTCCCACCAATGGCGGTTGCACATATGCAATGGGACGTAAAGGGGAGCTGGAAGTTTTGATAGTTGCTTGCAATTTGATGCTATAGCATGCCAAGAGATGATAAAACTCAACAAGGCTAAGCGGCCTGCCTGCCTGCATACCTACCTAGAATCAATTCTATAGAAGATGAAGATCGAAGCTTTTTAAAAGGGGTGCAATACGTACCTAGATGCTTGGCCCCTGAGCTACTGTCTTTGATATAAGTATAAGGTGTATATATAGTGGCTTAATGCATATAACATTTATATGCATGAGAGTTAAGGGGCTCAAGAGCCTCGACGAAGACCATCAAGTCTGAAGAGATATGAAAGATCACAACATAATTCTCGATACCTAATGTAGTTCCCAATTCCCGGTCTATCTAAACCAACACTTTTTATCACCTTTAAGCGTGGGAATTTAGGAAAGTCTAAATAGAAGGTGATGGGGTATCAACTCTTCTTTCTATGCGTCAACTTAACCATCTACGAAGGCTTCACTCTTGGCTTTCAATGTGCTCTCATCGGCGGATCCATCCTGGTTAGTCGAAGGTCGATTGGCAATCAGACGCTGCCAGTTGTTAGTATATCTCAAGATATGTGGTCTTTACCACGACGAAAAGCTTACCACCAGATTCCTCAGGAGCACAGCGATCGTGACCTTACCAACTGAAGGTACGTAAATAGAGGCTTTCTCTTTAACAGCAGGGCCGTCGAAGTTTCGATAGGAAGAGAAGTTTATGCAAACAGTTCCATCACGAATGAGCTCGGTCGGCACCTTGAAACGCTCGGAGGGGACACCACCAATGATGACGTCGCTTATGGGGATGCACTGCTCCAGGGCCCAGCCTTCCTTATCCTGAACCTGATGTCTCGGCTGCTTAATACCTTGGCCACGGGTAAAAAGTTGAACTCCTGTCAAATCGACCGAGTAGACATTGGCGCCGTCATTGGCCAGCAGAGCGGCTAGCGGTCGGCCGTTGACCTCGGAGCGGTTGATAACGGTGATGGTTCTACCGAAGAGGCGGTTTCCATAGGGTAGAATGGAGTTGTAGATTTGAAGATATTCCAAGATCTTGACCACGGCCAGCGGGGTGCAAGGAAGGATGGACTTCTTCAGATTGTGGGGAGGATCTAGAAATCTGACATTGTGGTACATGTTGTAGATGTGCTTATGACAAAGGCCCTCGACATCTTTGGAAAGCGATACGGTCTCTTGGACGTATCGGTCGTGGGCTGGGTTTCCGGGGAAGATTGGATAATAGACGATGATGCCATCTACCTTGCTGTCTTCGTTGGCATTCATGATCTCCTCTTCTAGCTTATCCTTGTCTACTTGGCGCAGGTCGAAGGTGAAGCCACTAGTTGTCTTGTAAGTGACATATTCTTACGTTCAAGTAGTAAAGGGGTAAGGGGTTAAGGGGTTGGTGTATTGAGAGGATAGATTTTTCTCACTTCTCTTCGCAAGTCTTCTTGGACCATTCAGCATACTTAACAGCTGCAGGGTCATCGTTGGCCAAGAATGCCGCGAGGGTTGGTTGGCCTTCAGTATCTTTCTGGATGGATTTCAGCGTATCCTTCACCTCGGTCAGGAGGCCTCTAGCAATGGTCTCCGCTAATATGACCTTGCAGGTCTTGGGCACATCGTGAGAGGCCATGGTTCGACAAAAGTGAGACTTGGAAATTATGTTAGTCGATGAATTCTATTAAAATGCAAATATTCTATATGAGCTATATCATAAACAGTGAATAGGAAAGACATCTTATTCTCCAGCAGTGGCGTGAATTTATATAGACGCTAGAAGATGTAGGTGCGAGTGCGAGTGAATTTGACATACCAGTCTCTGCCCCGCTATACGTGCCCCGCGATTTAGATGGAAGGAGCGTGGTGTTGTAAGTGGTAGCGTGCGAAGGTCAACAGAAGCTGGAGAACAAGACACAAAAGGGACCGAATAAAGGCCTTGTCTAGACGAAAAATGTGTTGAAGAATGACAGCGTAATAGTTTAGCTGTTAAGTATCTAAGAGAAGAGGATCTAGAATGAGCGACTAACTGCCGGTTAATAAGTCTCATCTCTAAACACCCCGCGTCGCTGGCAACCTTGTGAGACTTAAAGATTTTTTTTCCTATTTTCTTCCTGACCCTTCACAGACCCCCACTACGCTAGCGGAAGTGACTCGTGAAAGTCCCTGAAAAAAAAATTGTGTGCCCCTCTTACTGCTTCTGGAATGGGCCTAAATCGCGCTAAATCGGGTGCTAAGCATCTTCAGGTGCCTGGCACGGGCAATCCAGTGGCTCGGACCATCGTCCAACCGCTACTTAGGTATTTCGTCATGCTTGGGTTTCCATAGATCCACCATCTACGGGTACATCCATGTACGATGTATCTTCATATTCTACAAAGTACTACCCTTGTCAACTCCGATTCTCTTGCAACTTGCGACTTGCGACGGCACATATTACCTTCAACGTCTGGTAGGACATAGGCACTTTATGATCATTGTTTTGAAAGGTCTCGTTACAAGAGGCTCTGCCATTCATTTGGCATACAGATCGCTCATTTGACTTGTCGAATAATCTCAACTTGTTGAGCTACGAAAATGGCGACTGTCAAATTTGATGATCTTGCCCTACAGTATGTTCTCTCTGACGAGAGTGACAAGCAACGGGCAATATCAGAGAAAGCCGCTATAGGTGAGTTATCCCGCAATATAGCACAGACGATTACAACATGCTAACATGATTTCCCAAGCCATTGAACAGTCTACGAACAGCCGAATAGCAGTTGGCCAATGGGTTGCTTCTATAAACCGCTGGATTCAGCCGGGTGATGATTCAGACGACGATAATTTTATCACACGTGCGATAGCCCTGGATTTCTTAGCCAGCACCCTAGGAGTCCTCCGTCAGAGAAATGTCTTCCTGAAAGCCGATCAGGTCAAGCTCTTGGTGACTTTCTTTGGTTCCCTCTTTTCCAGCGACCACCGAGCTGGAGTTACAGCTTCTACAAAAGCTTTGAGGCATTTGGCTGGCATGCAGACATTTGAAGCTACTTTGGGAGACGATATAATCGCAAATATCTGCAAGCTAGGCGAAGACTTCAAGTTGCAAACGCCGGTAACACGCCTCGAGCTCTACGAGTTGTTCCTGGGGCTCCTCCGAGATCCTGCTGTGGCTAACGACCTCGAATATCGCCATGGCAATACTTGTGGATTTATGACCAACCTTCTAGATCTATGCAAGAACGAAAGGGATCCACAAAACTTGATGAAGTGGTTTGAGATTCTCAAGACCTTTCTGCAGAATTTCTCTCCTTCAGAGGATATTACAACAGAAGTCTTCAAGACCTTCTCGGCTTATTTCCCTATTTCTCTACGAGCCTCAGCTACCCAAGCAGGAATCACCGCCGACGACTTGAAGAACGCCGTGCGTTCATGCTTCGCTGCCCATTATCGTGTAGCCAGCCACGCGATACCATATCTCATTAATAAGCTTGATCAGGGGGACGCGGTCACTGTAGCTGTCAAGGTTGACATCCTGCAGACCCTCGATGCATGTTTGCTACAATACGAACACCCGAAGCAGAGCGTGGTGCCATTCTCTAATCAGATATGGAGCTCGCTCAAATACGAAGTTCGAAATGGCGAGATCCAGGACACTGTCAAAGCCACCCTGAAAGTCATCCGATCCCTTACCTCTCGCCTTGACGATAACGAACTTCGATCCTTCTTGGCTGATGCCTGGAGGGACTTGGTTGAGGATTTATCTAGCCCAACATACACAGCGCAGGCCGGCAGATTACTTGTTGCCATCACGGGCGCTACCGTTGCAGCCTTTGCGACTATTACTCCCAAGGCTATACCTCATATTCAAACCACACTTAAACAGACCCAGTCTGGATCACATAAGCAAGAACTTGTTGCGCTGCTAAATTCCATTCTGACCGTCCGATCTCACTTGGTTGATATTTTGAAGGAGGATGCCAGTGTCGACCAAAGTCCAGGCCTACTAAAGGATGAACTCTTTGGTGATTCTATCTTCTTTGATGCGTATCTCCCTCTGTGGGAAGAATGTTCAGCTGGCGAGATAACTACTGAAAAGGTTGGCATACTCAAGAAGATCATGGAAGGATTGGCGGCACTCGTGGGCCAGCAATCGAGCGGCGTTAGTCCGCCTCACCAATTATGCTCAGCTCCAACGTGCGAAAGAATCGTCGGCTGGCTCGTGGGCCCATCTATCGTCTATCCTTTAGAAGGTAGACAGCCGAATGAATCGATTGCTAACAGTGATGCGAGTCAAGATATTCGTGATGCCGCGGTTGCTGCACTAAAGGAAGCTGTGCCTTTATATCCTCCTGCATTTCAGCTTTTGCTGCAACAATACATTTCTTCCCTCAAGGTTGCGTACCAGAATCAACTTGCTTCGCATGACCTCCCTCTAGAGATTATGCTTGTCGCCAATACACTTTGCGAGGTTGGTTGCTCCACTATACCAGGGCAACAGCTATCACTATCAAAGCCCGCTTCTTTGATCAATGTTCTACTGGAAGGGCTACTGTGGATGCTGTCAGAGCAGGCACCGCCAAGATACTGGACAGCGTTTATCTCATCTATACGTCTATCTATTCAGCAATCCTTGGATACCTTATTAGGACAAGCTTCCATCTCATCTCCGTCTAAATCACAAGCCATTACAAAGGAATGGTACACAACATACATCAAAAGAGTCGAGGATAGGGGCGCCTTCCGATTTGATTCAGATAATTCAGCCAGTGCCGCCCACCTAACCGAGGAAAATTGGAAAACTGAGACGGAAGACGAAGATGTACATCGTCAACTGGTGGCATACTCTCTCTCCATTGTGGGGCAACTATATCGTCGTTTCACCGCAGTCCAGCAACCAGGCGAGAATATTGGCAGTCAGCCATGCGTGGGGCTTGGTAAGGATTTCGTGGGAGGACGCAATTCTGTGATAGAACAAGACATATGTCTCCATCAGCTCGGTCTCCTAGCTACTACTGTCATCCGCGCTTTGAGTGAGGAAGAGCAGAAGGCTTTGGAAGTGGGCAAAGACGTATCTGTCCTTTTTAATAGCATTGATATTCATGTTGACCTTCAAGGAACCCCAACCCCCGGAACCGTCGTGGTGAGCCCACTCGACGACTACCGTACGGCGCCATTATCCATGGGCATCCTTCAGGGTCTCTATCCAGGCGTGATGAGCTCAGAGGTAAGAGACTCTTGACCTTGATATTTACAATAACTAACCTTTTTTTTCGCTAGCACCACGCCCAAACCCTGAAAGACCTCTGTGCCGTCTTGACATCGGCCCCGTCGCCCTGTTCAGATATAACAAGAGCTGCATTGGATATATCCTTCGCGATATTATCAAATAAGCTCCGCGTCGAAGACAAAGACAATGCGAGGGAAAAGCTGCAAATCCAAGAGAATCTAATGAATACCTTGACAAATATCCTGGACACGTCTTCAGAATCAACTCTGGACGCTCCTACCGGCATCCGCATCTTCCGCAGCATCCTCCACTTTCTGGCTGGCGATGTGGCACGGTTCCAGTCTATGCCTAATAGCCACAATTTACTGCTGAAGGCGGTATGCGATAAGGCGCCGTCAGAACCCACGATAGGCCGCCAGCTAGCAAGGAACTTCGAAGTACTTGTGAGCCCGAAAGAGTGCCTACAAAAGGAGAACCATGCTACCCTCAAAAGATTGAGTAGCGAGTGGCTCTACTACAAGGCCGTCCAACCCTACCTAAAAGACTGCTTTCCCAGCTCAGATGTCGGCGAGACGGTTGCCGTCAACCGCGCCGTAGCGGTATTCGCGGTCTTGAAACACCTGAAGTACGAACAATATGCCAGCGACGCTCGACAGATCGTACGAGTCTGCATCCGCTCGCTATCTACCTTCGAGACGGGGGTGGAGATGGACTCCTGCCTCAGCGTCCTCCTGGAGATACTGGGGAAGGAGCCGGACGCGCTGAGAGGGCATCTCGCCGGTCTGATTTCGGGCATGATCAAGGTCTACGAGACGGCAAGAAAGGCGCCCAAGGCTGCGGGTTCGGCGGAGGGCTCGATGTCGGTCCGGGTCAAGGGGAGGGAACGCATCTTGTGTCGAAAATCCGCGCTCGAATTCTTCCAGAAGCTGCCGCAGTCGTACGAGGCGCATCATCTGATGCCCTATCGCCAGCAGCTCCTTAGACCCCTGTCGGCGGCTTGTGGAGACTCGGTCAGAGAGATTCGACGCACGGCACTGATGGCTAGGAAGGCCTGGGAGGGTCTTGCTTAAGATAGCTCGTAATTCAATATTCGCCTGCTTGGTCCTACCACGAGCGTATGTTGAAGGATAGTCTTCGTTATTACGCTTCGATTACGGGTATTGGCTCTCTTGGGCACCAACTCCTCGCATAGAGATTGTATCCTAGAGTGCTTTATGATTCACTCGAGTCAGGGAACTGAGATAGCCCTGGAACGGGGCAATGCTCGTAGGCCAAGATTACGTAGGTAAAGAATGCGCGCGGCGAGGATTCAATTTTAATATGCTTGAAAAAAATGGTATCATATTTTTAGAACAGTGAACTGTACAGACTATGTCGGCTATCCAACTACGCCTTTCTTCGCTTCGACTTCTTGCCTGAAGAGGCGCCCTCCGCACCAGTAGACGTAGACTGAGAAGCCGCGATGGCATCCAAGACGCTGGCGTCGGCGTTCATGTAATCGGGTGCCGACGCGGCAGCGACCTGGGCTCTCTTGGGATCCGCCTTGGCGA
>JAOWAP010002083.1:0-16664 GCA_028565235.1 Hypoxylon lenormandii
CGCGGATGAAGGCTCCGCCGTGGAGGTAGAGGACGACTAGCTTCGAGGCGACGTCCGCGGCAGGAGGAGCTTGCGGGTACCACGTTCCTCCTACGATCGCGGGCTTAACGTTGTCGGATTCCAGCGGTCCCGTATAAAGGTCCAGGGATTGTGGCGGCTTGATGGTCTGGAACCGGTTTCCTTCCTTATCTCCTTTCAAGGAAAGCGGCCTGGTGATGGAGATGCGACACTCGATATCGACGATGGCGTATGCGAGACGTACCATGAAGGTCTGCCTGGCAGACCATTTCGGGTGTGGTCTGAGGGGCTTGACGAGCGCGGTCGCGGCCCAGAGGGGGAGACGAGCGATAACTGTCCCTAGGTAGGTCAGTTGAAACAAAAGCCTCAGCGGCTGATACGACACAAGCGGGTGCTTATTCCCGTCGGCCATGTCTCCTCACCGGGTATGTGCAATCGCTGAATTGCGGAGGCTTGTCGTCTTTCCCGCGGAGTCTTGGGATAATGCTCTCGCATCAAAGACGTACCCTAACAGAATATTTGTGACAACAAAGACAACAATCACAACGGGCTAGACGGAAGCTATCCATTATTACCTGGGTCTGATGGGAAATTCTCGCTCCTCTGGGCGTCCTGCAACATCTGCATATTTCTCTTGGTAGGTGTATTTAAAGTTTGGGTTACACATCCATCGAAAGGATTCTCGGGGGATTCTATACTACCCTATATTCCTATATTGGTGCCGTAACATTGGAGCCCGTAACGGGAAGGATTCGTGGAATGTTGCCGTCGTAGTGGTCTGGCCTCAGCCCAGCCGTAGTATCGGCTTACGTACATCTATGCATGTTACTGCGGTCGCTTCACACCTATAATATTGCTCCTCCCCCCCTACAATTTCCCTTTATTTTTGCTCTGATGTCGCATCTTGCCAGAAAGGCCCGAAGACATGTTTGCACCGCCCTTCTTAGGTCACTTGTGACAGGCCTAAGGGCATGTGACCGTTACGGAGAAGGAATATATAGCTGCAATGTTCGAGTTACACAGCGTTTTTCATTACCGGCGTTGGTGACGGGAAGGACTTGACCTCTCTCCTGCCTGACGCTTTGACGAAAGCCGTTCCCCCAAAATGTAACCCCCAAGCAAGGGGGGTACCAACGCGTTTGGGCGAACCGCATGCTCGGCCACCATGCGAATTCCGCTCACGTCATATCATGTTTTTCAATCAGTCATGTAGTTGAGTCGATCTGGAGAATCCTCCTGTTTTTTAAGACAGAGATATCTTACGGCCGGCTGTCCGTAGGCTCTCTTTCCATTTTGCATCCAGAGCATGAGCTCCCCTTCGTTTGATCACACTTGCTCTCCTGCCCGATGCAATAATGTCTTCATCGCTATCATCCATCCAATCCCCCATCGACTATTATAACGATGGCCCCGGAATACTTATCAGCAACTGCGTACTTGCGCTTCTTGCCACTGTTGCCGTCGCAGCGCGGTTTTGGGCGAGAAGACTAACGCGCTTCCCTCTTGGACTCGACGACTGGCTGATTCTGGCTGCTATCACCTTTCAGCATGCCTTCTTGGCGGTTAGCTTCGTCGATGTTCTCATGGGCGGGCTCGGACGTGATATACGGCTCGTCGCGACCGACCCGAACAATATCGTGGAATTGTACAAGGTAAACCGGCCCCCTTTACTCGTAATCACTTATCAGGACAGCTACTCAGGAAAACGATAACAGGGCATTTTCGCGGGCGAAGTCTTCTACGGGCTCAGCTCCCCGCTGGTGAAACTAGCCGTGCTGGCTTTCTACTGGAGGATCTTCCCGACCCGGACCGTGAAGATAGGATGTATCGTGCTGGCATTCCTATCGATAGGCTGGGGCATCGCCATATTCATCACCACCTTCCTACAGTGCCAGCCCCTGAAAGCATTCTGGTACATAGAACTCCAGCTGCTTCCGGAGACCAAGTGCCTTAACGTAATTCTTTATTTCCTCGGCAATTCGATAGCGAACTGCGTCATCGACTTTGCCACTTTGGCCCTGCCCATTCACGAGATACTGAAACTCCACACTACGAAGTGGAAGAAGTTTGGTATTGGGGGCATCTTTCTGCTGGGAGGCGTGTGAGTCTTTTACTACTAATATCCAGCAATGCCCCCGAAGGGTTTTTCGCTGACTCTGCTTCAGGGCATTTGCGGCTAGCTTGACCCGTACGATCACTCACGCCATCATTTACAGAGAAGGCGTGAATAACTTCACCAGTCAGTTAATCCTCCCCTTTAAATATACGAATATGCGTTTTACTGATGTATGACTGCCTACCGATACAGAGCAATTTGTCGTATCCGGCGTTGTCACTGTCATCGAGGTCTACGTAGCTATCATTGGCGCGTGCCTCCCCATGCTGGCACCAGTCTACCGCAGAGTACGCTACGGGGACGCGAGGAGCACCGTCGCGTCGCAGCCCCAAGTCGCGCCCTCCGACGGCGTCGTCACGATCGGGAAGATATCCAACAGGAAGCGTTTCCAGAGCAGCGAATCGGGGTCGTTCACGAGGATCGAAAACGACGAGCACAGCCTGGTTCCGGTAACGTACGGAAATTCCCAGCGAGTCGACGTTAGCGGCCCTCACGACAACCAGTCTTCCATTACGGACTCCGAGGACATACCGATGGAAGGAATCAGGGTGAAGCAGGATATGACGTGGTCGGACCATGCTAGCAACAAGGTGTGATCAGCGGAAACACGGGGTTGAGTTCATATATCGTTGAGTTTTTAGTGGTGGACCGAGTTCAAAAATAGGGGGCTGGATACCCCCAATGTTGTATTATATGTACTTTGCGCCGGAGGGATTTTGAGCTCCTTCGAGGGCACGAAAAGCTGTAGGATACCATAGGCATCAGGATATAACATGCGGGGAAGGGGTTTCGAACCATCATTTCCGAACCAGTATGCTAGTATTCTAGGACTCGCGAGCCGTGCCGCTGGTCTGTTCTTGACCGACATCACCGGCATATGTCTGCTGATGGATGCCGTTACGGGCTCCAATTAAAGATCGGCATTCACGGTTGCAATTATCCTCTGACCAGTAAGAACCTACAGTTAAAAGTGAAAATACCACCTCTCTACATTTCCTCGATCGAACACAGTATATTGCAGGCGGAGGTTACATCATAGAATCCGTCGCCGAGACACACAAGCCGTATGATAACGGAGTAGGTGTGGTAGTATCGTGTTTTCAGTACCTCACCTTGTTCTGCGGGCATACGATCAGATTATTTATATCTGGGGCAATGGTGTACTACACCAACAGCCATTAGGTCTTGCCTTGGCTGGACTATTGTGTTTCACTTGAAGGCTACATGAGTCCTTCCCCCCTATCTGCATCGGTATATTGGTGTCAGTGACATAGACGGTTTTCGCCATGGAGAACCTTCGGTCAAACTCACCTGAGCCTATTGCTATTATAGGCATAGGTAAACCATCTGGACCTCAAGTTGTTGATACATGTAGCTAATGGTCTTACTAGGCTGCAACTTGCCGGGAAAAGTCCGCTGTCCCACAGACCTGTGGAATCTAGTAATGTCCAAGGGCATAGCGAACAGCGACCGGGTTCCAAGATCGCGATTCGACATTGACGCGTACCTGCACCCAAGCAATGAGCGGCCGGGGAGCTTCAACGTGTCGGGGGGCTACTTTCTCGATGAGAACCCCGAGGACTTCGACCCCGGTCTGTTCAAGCTCTCCCCCGTCGAGGCCATGTGGATGGATCCGCAGCAAAGAAAACTCCTAGAAGTGGTGTACGAAGCAATCGAGAGCAGCGGGAACACGCTCGACCAAATCGCCGGGCAGATGACCGGGTGTTTCGTCGGCTCGTTCACGTTCGACTTTCAGCACATTGCCGCCAAGGAGACCGACTTTCGAAATCCATATATGGCGACTGGTGGAGACACGGGGATGTTAGGCAGTCGGATTGGCTACATCTTCGACTTCAAAGGCCCCTGGTAAGCAGCATGCCCAACGACCCCTCATTTACGGGATTTCTCCTAAGCTTGAGTAGTTTAATGGTCAATACAGCGTGCTCGTCATCGCTATATGCGCTAGACCTCGCTTGCAAAGCGATTTCGTCCGGCGAATGTGATAGCGCCATTGTCGGTGGCGTAAATCTCAATCTGCATATCGATCAGCATATGAATACCGCCAAACTCGGTGTCTTATCGCCGACGAACCAGTGTCATAGTTTTGACGAGTCTGCAGACGGGTATGGGCGAGCCGAAGGTGTAGGAGCGCTCTATATCAAGTCCTTGAGCGCAGCTATGAAGAACGGCGACCCAATACGTGCTGTGATACGCTCGACAGCTACCGGCAGGTGAGTTCCCCCTTTTCTTATACGAAACGCTTCAAATTAACTGATATATACCACATTTAGCTCAGGGAGGTGTTCAGATGGCATGATTTACCCAAGTAAGGATGGACAAGCCGAAGTCATGTCTCTGGCCTATAAATTAGGCAATCTGAACCCAGAAGATACGTCATACGTAGAATGGTAAGGGTGTGGGCTCCGTTTCAAAAGAGATAGAGTTGCTAATCCAGATATCATAGCCACGGTACGGGGACCCCAGTGGGTGATCCTATTGAAGTTGCAGCAGTCCAGAAAGCCATGGGCAGCATAAGGCATATTGCTTCCCCTATCCTCATTGGAAGCGTACGTGGGTTTCTGATTCTCCACGACCTCCATGGCACATCATACGCGCAAACCCAGTTTGACTGACCAAATTCTAGATTAAACCAAATTTTGGCCACAGTGAGGCTGCCAGCAGTATGGCGACGTTAGTCAAGGCGACGTTGGCTCTCGAGAGCGGTATCATCCCTCCTACGGCGGGTATTAGCACCTTAAACAAGTCTAGTAAGCCTCGGATATTTTGATTACTAACCTCATTTCTTTCTAATTTTCTTGGAGGGGGGAATACTACATCCCATATCCCAATGATCCTGACCATGCCAGTTAACTGTGTTTAATAGTACCATGGGCAGAATGCAATGTCAAAGTCGTGAGGGAAGCGACATCCTTCCCTCCATCGATGCGATGCTGCCGTATCGGCGTAAGCGCTTCCGGCTACGGAGGAACCAACTCCCATGCCATCCTAGAGAGCATTGACTCCGTGGCGCCCGGGTATCGCCGTCATGTATCCATGTTCGATGTAGCAAAGCAGCCTGTCAACGGTGCTGGCCAAGAAAAGCTCACAGCAGTCAGCCGACCGCATTTACTGCTATTTTCAGCACACGATGCCCCGACGCTCAAGAATAACCTCGCTAGATATGCGAGTCACTGTCAAGATGCCAATCCAGTTGACCTTGCCTTCACGTTAGGCGTTCACCGGACGAAGTTCCCCCACAGAACATTTGTGATCTGCCATAAAGACACGATCGAAGCTACCATCACTGCCGCCGCTGCGGATATTGTCACAGCCCCGGCAGAAGCAGCGACACCCGCCTTTGTATTTACAGGTAACTAAACTTGAAGAAATATGCTCGTTTCAACACATTTGTGATTGTAAACTGATTTGAAACATCTCAGGTCAGGGGGCTCAATGGCCGCGAATGGGTGCCCTGCTCTTACAGAGATATCCGTCTGTATTGCAGACCATCCGACGCCTAGATCGACACTTGTCCGAGCTACGTGAATTCCCACCTTCGTGGACGATTGAAGAGATATTGAGCGACACGGAAGAGATGACTGATATCCATCGCCCCGAATACTCTCAACCGCTGTGCACGGCGATACAAATCGCGTTGGTTGATCTTCTAGCTCGCTGGGGAGTACGTCCGGTGGCTACCGTTGGGCATTCATCCGGTAAGTCATACCACACAGCTTCTGGGAGTCTGCTCAAGATACTAGCGAGATACAGGTGAAATAGCTGCTGCTTATGCTGCGGGGCGCATCTCTGCCGAGGGCGCGATAACCGCCGCCTACTTTCGAGGAAAGGCTGCCGCATCTCTGAGGTCCGATGGTGCCATGCTTGCTGTAGGCCTTGGGGCAGACGCAGCCAATAGGTATATCGGGCAAGTCGGTGTTCAGGGGAGAATGGTCGTTGCGTGTGACAATTCTCCAAATAGTACTACTCTTAGTGGCGACCAGATAGCGATCATGAAGCTGAAGAACCTTTTCGACACCGAGATGGTGTTTGCGCGCCTTCTCAAAACAAATGGACGGGCATACCATTCCCATCACATGGAAGAAGCGGCAGCGCTCTATTTGGAATATCTCAAGGATCAGCCTGGGTCGTGCATCGGTTCTCGCAAGATACCAATGTATTCAACCGTGACCGGCACCAAAATGGACGACTCCGTGGACGTCGTACCTGACACATACTGGGTAGAAAATCTAAGCAGCACAGTCCGGTTTCGCCAGGGTGTGCAGTCCATGCTAAGCCAGCAGGCCGAGATAAACTCACTCATCGAGATCGGTCCTCATCCAGCTCTAATCGGTTCCCTGCAGCAAATCTGCCAGAGTATCAACAAGGCTAACATGGTCTCCCTACCTACCCTTAGGCGAAAAGAGAACGATGCAGAGCAGATGCTGAATCTCGCGGGAAATCTATGGGCTAGGGATGCGCCTATAGACATTAGGGCGGTGACTGGCATCGAGACAACATTGAAGGACGGGGCTGTTATCGAGACACGGACAGGGTCGCTTCTGGTCGATCTTCCTCCGTACCAATGGACGTATCAAAGGTCCTTCTGGGCCGAATCGCGTCTAAGCAAAGAACAACGCTGCCTAAAAGAGCCTCGACACGATATCCTCGGACGCCGCGTGATAGGAGCGTCCCCCTTCGAACCCGTTTGGAGAAACGTGTTACGTCGGAAAGACCTCCCATGGTTGGCTCAGCACCGGCCTGGCGGTGAGGTTATGCTTCCCGGTGCCGGCTACCTGGCGCTTGCCATCGAAGCCATTACGCAGATCAACGCGACGAGAGCGGTGCCCTTAGATATAAAGAGCTACACACTCAGAGACGTCGTTATATCGAACGCAACTGTGGTCCCAGATGACGAAGCGGGTACGGAAACAATCTTTCGCCTTCAACCTATAGGTGGCAAGCCCGAAATACCGGGCCAAGAGAAGGCAAGTCGGTGGTACCAATTTTCCACTTCGTGTTGCGCGTATGGAACTTGGAAAGAAACAGCGTCTGGAAAGATTGCCCCGAATATGAAGGATCAGAGCTCCCAGAAACCTCAAGAACTTGCCCCAACCACAATCCGTAGAGACTATGCTGAATGGCTGGTCAAATATCAAAATATAGGCATCGATCTGGGGCCCGCATTCCATCACATCAGCGCCGTCTACACAGACGGCCGCACAAGCATAGCACGTGGAGACATGAGAATTGGCCAGGAATGTGGCCTCATGGAAGCTGAGTCTCGCTACGTGCTTCATCCCACTGTTCTTGATGCTTGCATCCAGCTCTGTCTCGTATCTACACACCAGGGTAGGCTCGAGGGCGTGCGATACGGGACGATTCCAACGCATTTCGGTGAAGTCACAGTCTTTCCACCGTCGGCCGATCAATTAGAGAGCACTTGCCTAATTCAATCTTGGATGACTGAAATGGGGAATCGCGCGTATATTTCGGACTATCAGCTCGTCTCGCCCGACGGGAGTGTCTTGGTCGACGTGTCTCGCTGCCGCAATCTTGTTTATAGCTCCGCTGTTCCACCTGAACTGCGAGGCCATCTTGAGCGGGACCTGTACACCAAGCTTGACTGGAAGATCGATGCGGATTACCTCGATTGGGCGAAGGATACTGGAGTTTCAGCATCCCATTCTTTGGCAATCATCGCCGACATACTTCTGCATAAGGATCCCACGCTGCGAACGCTTTGTATAGACGAGTCTTTGGTCCCATCCCTTATAGCCACTCGTCCAGCGTTGAGCATGACTGTCGCAGTTGCATCACCCGAGGCCAGAGACGCACTGACGGTGGAGTATTCCGAATATGAAGGATTGACATTCGTCGAATCGAACTTCATGTGTGCTGGCTCCCCGGAGGCTAAGAATCAGTACAACTTGGTTATCTTTCCGGAAATCACCAAGGACAACAACGATCTAATTCAGAGTGTGGTTGACAAGATGGCCCCGAATAGCCGCATACTAACATGCGACTCAACGGCAGAGTATTACTTGGCTATTAAGACCAAGGTTCAACAACTATCACCTAACATCACCATCCTAAGGCCGACAGCAAAGCTTGATATAATGGTGAACGGTGTACACCCCCATGAGGGGGACAGTATTCTTCTCGTTAGCCTTGATGAACCTGTGTTGCTGCAGTCGGAGATATCGGCAAAGCTGACTTCTGGAGGCTGTGACGTACGTTCTCAGTCGCTTACCTCTCTTCACCTAGTTGGAGGTGAACAAGTCATCCTTCTAATCGATATCGACGATCCATTCCTAATGCAGCTTAACGAAGAACAATTAAACAGCTTGATCAATCTGACTGAGAACGCGGCGTCAATTACTTGGGTAACGCGTGGCGGACTACTCACAGGTGATCGCCCTGAGTTTGGTATGACCCTGGGAGCTGCACGCACTATTCGCAAAGAGAAAGGAACCCTGGATATCGTAACTGTCGACTTTGATAACGAGACAGCCTCCGGCGACTCCGTAGCCAATCTGCTCGCTGATATCATGCAGCGTCAACGTAAAAAGGGCCGAAACGGAGAAACGGAATACTGCATCAAGGATGGAGTCGTATATATAAGCCGGCTAGTCTCCTACAGTGAGCTTAACCGGCAGTTTGTCCCCGACTCGGGGGAGACATTGTCGTTTTCCCAGCGCGATCGCCCTGCCTTAGAGGCACGATACGTGGAGGGAAAAGTTGTCTTTGAGCAGAATGTTGAAAAAGTTATCGAACCACTGGCTCCTGATGGAGTCGAAGTCCACGTGGCTGCGATAGGTCTTACGGCGTTCGACGGGTCTGACGACGCGGAATTCTTGAGTCACGAGATGGCCGGGACAGTGACTCGTGTCGGAGCTGAGGTGAAACACCTCACACCCGGGACCAAGGTGGTCGGGTTCGCGTTTGACAAGCTCGCGACGTTTCAACATACCTCTGCAAGTCTCGTGCAGCCATTGCCGCCTGACTGTTCCTTGATAGAAGCAGCCACTCTACCGTCGGCATCTTTCTCTTCGATATATGCCCTAGAAGAACTCGCAAGGGTTGGGCCAGATGAGAATGTTGTCATCATCGACGACATCGGCGCCGTCGGATTAGTTGCCATTCAGCTGTGTCGAATCTTAAAGGCTAATGCCATTGTCGTCACAGGCTCTACAGCCACCGAGTCGATCTGCCGCAATGCGCTACTGGCCAGTGAGAACATAGTGCGCGGAGACCACACTTTGTCTGAGAAGCTGAATTTAGCGACTGCGGGGAAAGGAATTGACGTTCTCTTGTGCTCGACGACTGCTAATGAAATGATGGCTACTGAATGTGGCCATATGCTAGCGCCGTTCGCGCGAGTAGTAACTGTTGGAAGGCCAGGCGATGGAAAATTAGAATTTACGGGCCTTCCGCTCGACACCAAAGCATTAAGCTTGTTCCATTTCGATCCTGTGAATGTTATTCAACTACGCCCGCAAATCGCGATAAGGTAAGTTAGAAAGCTTGCTCCCTAGGCATTCTGAGGTACTTATCAGTAGCAGGATCTTGAAACGATGTGTGGAGCTGTATCATACGGGGCAAATCAAACCAGTTCTCCCAGTGGCTACCAAGATGCCTTCGCAAGTAAACGAAGTCATCCAGTCTATCCCGAACGATCTGGGCTCGGGCAAGTGTGTTATTTCCTATGACGACAGTGCAACCTTCAAGGTCAGTGCCAAATCTATTTCTTTAATCACTATAAGAGGGAAAAAAGCTGACGTTTCAATTATGAAAAGGCTATCCCTTCACGGATGCCCCTAAAATTTAGCGGTGACGCCACTTACTTGATGATAGGCTGTCTTGGTGGCCTTGGACGACAGATAGCTCTATGGATGGCTCAGAAAGGAGCCAAGCATATGGCCTTCATATCGCGATTTGGTGCAGACAGCCCAGCAGCGGCGGAGACGGTTAAGATCCTAAGGGATGGAAGCGTTGATGTATTGGTTCTTCGCGCCAATATTGCTCGGCCGGGAGAGCTTGCTTCGGCCCTCGCGAAGATCGACTCTGCCACCCCCATTAGAGGCGTTCTCAATGCGGCGGGCATCTTTAACGACAAGATATTCTCGAACATGACGATTGACGCTTGGCAGAATGTTGTAGATGCCAAAGTCAAGGGCTGTCTGAATTTGCACGATGCACTGAAGGATGAGCAGCTCGATTTCTTTGTCATGACTGGTACTATTGCCTCTGTACTAGGATCTGCAGGGCAGAGCAATTATAGCGCAGGTAAGTCGATATGCATTACGGCAAGAAGGCGAGACTGACTTACCATCTTCTTTTAAGCGAATGCATTCCTCGATTCCCTAGCTTGCCATCGGCGCTGCCGGGGCTTGCCGGCCGTATCTCTCATTCTCCCAGCCATCTTCGGGATAGGTCACATTTCGGAGCGTGCCGAACTCAAGCAAATGGTCGAGTCCAAAGGCACCTACGGCATACAGGAGAAGGAAATGCTAGATGCTTTTGAAGTCGCCATGATTCCGCAGCGAGACCTACCGCCGGGTGTTGACCACATATGTGTGGGGATACAACCACGGGCTTTCGGAAGGGCAGTCGCTAAAGCAGGCATCCACGTGCCGTGGAAAGACGACCCACGTCTCAACTGGATAGGCCTCGCCGTGAACCAGCAGGGACCAGGAGGCATCTCCGATGCAGGAGCACGGGGAACCAGTCCAGAAAGCGTAATGGCCGCAATTCAACAGGCAACAAACAAGGAGGATGCTGTGAAGGTCGCGACACAGGGCCTCGTGCGACGGCTAGCGCGAGTATTGATGCTGGACGAAGAGTCGATCGACGCGACACGGGAATCGGTGTCAAGCCTGGGCTTGGACAGCATGATCGGTACCGAATTTCGGAATTGGATCTTTCGCGAATTTAATTTCAATATCCCTTTCCAGCAGCTCCTTGGGGGCAACTTCACGCTCTCCGACTTAGCGGAGATGCTGTATGAGAAGACCAGCGCCATGAAGATGTAAGGTTTTAGAGGCGAAATAGGCGGGATTGTTTTGCAAGGGGGGTTTATTAACGTTGTCGATTACGTAATCGTCCATGGCCGACTGATGACCTGGGCTGGCACCTGTAGGCTGCTAGGTGCTAAAGCACCTTTCCTTTTAGCATTCATTAGCCACTAGCTCCCCCGTAATTGTAGCGCACTCTGTCTGCTGAACCCTTATAAAACTTTTGCTATAGCGCCCTTTCTAACCTTACCTTGAGGATATTTATAGTGCGCTTGCCCACTAACGACCCTGTAATTGCCCTGTAATTGGGTCAAGAGCTTTATGCATTAACTCCCCTGTACCTAAGACTGTAACCATAACGCATTCCCAGCTCTCAATAGGGCATTCACAGCTGAATATCAGCTGACAGCAACTTCGTGGTCCAGGCGACAGCTGCATGCAGTCGTGGTTTACAATAATTGCTTCTTAAAACTTCACCGTTTTCAAAGTTACAGATGAAAATTCGAAAGCATCCATAACCTTGGCTTTTCCAACACTGGGATAATACATTGTCCTTTTACTATACTAAAATCGCAAATATTATAAGTTCATTTCTAGGTACGATGCTACGTTTACTGCATAGGTATCGGAAGCGGGCAATCCTCCCATTTGCCCCCTTCGACGGATCTACTCCGTGAAGCAGTTGGGCAATAGAAGCAGCTGTCTACTGTCTATTGACGTGGCATCGCAATAGCCCAAATTTCATTTAATTCATGATATATACCCAATCATACGATCTAAACACCGTTAAAATAGAAACCGTCATATGTGTACCCAATCGATCATAGGATTAATGTGTGTACCTAGACCACCGTCGCCAGCTCATCTCATTCCTCAATACCCTGTATATTTACTGTAGGTCTTCCAACAAACTCATTATTTACATCTTCATAAAACTTACCAGGTTCCTACTTATTTCATTATATCATTTAAAAATATTGGCGAGCGACGGATAAATAGTCGACATAAAGAACCACCTATAGTCGATGGCAATGGCTAGATTGATACGGCAAACGCTGTCCTCAGCCAACCCGATCTCAAGCATGGTGAATCGGGGAGGAACCAGCGGATTGACTATCATCGCCGTTACCTTCATCCTCTTATCATCGATTGGCGTTTATTGGAAGCTGGTCTTTGCAAGTTTTCTCATTGCCTACTATTATTACTCCTATTTCATTGCTATCTCCCTTAGACTATCAAAAAGTATCCGTGATCTCAGTTCAGAAGCGACCCGTTTCGTGGCTAAGAAAGCTTTACAAATAACCATCTTGGCCGGATTCATAGTGTGGTGTCTATCGATGACACCAATTCACGTACCAACGATCATAGGTGCATTTACACCGTACGCTATGTATGAGCCGCTACGCGTGGCAGATATCGTCTATGATGCTGGGGCAAATGCAATCATCGAGTAAGCCACCATCCAATTACGCTCTAGGTTATCATGTTAGACTTAACACTATGTAGCATTTTTGCTATTCACGGCTTGGGCTCCCAGTCAGACAGCACGTGGATTTACAATCCGAATACAACAAGAGTCCGCTGGCTATCTGAACTTCTTCCACAGACCGAGGGACTACGTAATATCAGAGTTATCGATGTGAATTATCAGACTCGATGGGATCTGAGTACTGTGCACATGGACTTCCAAGATTATGCCTCTGATCTTCTGGGACATATCGAGGCTCAACACAAGGTAATATTACTACGATTAGACCTCTATCGAGCTGACTGATAACTAATATATCCTCACCAGACACATCCTGACCGACCTATACTCTTCATTGCGCACAGCTTCGGTGGTCTGCTATTAAAGAAGGTAAAATATAGCCACGCTCGTGTTAGCCACTCATTATTAACGCATTTACTTCAGGCTCTCCTCTTGGCCAAGTCCAGTTCCACAGATGTGGCAGCAACAACCAGCGCTATTATCTTTCTAGGGGTACCACACAAGGGGATGCATGCTACGTTCGAATCCTCCCGTCTCTCTTTCATGACTTTCTCTCGAGGCTCACCATCCACCATGTTCGAATTTACTTCCTTCAACAATCCCGCCCTTCTAGATCTCGAGTCTGAGTTTTACGACGCGTATGTGCTTCAGCACCATCTCTACGAAAAGCAGCCTTACATTTGCGATATCTTGGAATCCCGGCCTGAAAGTGGGTTTCTCCGGCACGGTAGAGTTATCACGCTAAACACCGGCCGCCGAAGCTTGGATAAGTTTCAATCTATCAACGACCCGAACTTTGAAGCATTTCAACATATCATAAAACAAGCAATCAACCACGTGTTGCCAGTTGGTGCGTACTTCCCACAGGTGCTTATCTACAAGTGACTAATGCCATGCACACTTGTATTCTAGATTATACCGCTCCCCAGGATACTCATGTACCTGATATCCTAGAATATGCCTTATATGGATTGCCCTGGGCTGCAAGAAGTAGAGTAATCGCTGCGTTAATAGGGGGTCTGGAAGAAGTCGCAGCTTCCTGGATGGCAGGGGACATAAATCGACATGGCAACTACATGACTTCACGGTGCCCGAAGATGATACTATACCGCGGTATTGTAGCCGCATCTGCCAGCCAAGGCCTAGCGTGGATAATACGTAAGGCCTTCACAGGTTATACAAGCAGTACAGCGCGATTGCTACAAATTCTTTTAAGCCATATCACAGTATGCAAAGGGGGTTAGACGTTATCTCACCTCCCTCAGAAATAACGCCTCCGTGTTACCTGAATACACTTGCTAATCCGTTGCAGATTGTACCTCTGCAGATCATTGTTGACATGCTGGCCAAGGCCTACATTGCCGGAGCCCGGACGCCGAGGCATTTTCGTGCTACGACAAGACTTGGATTACGGATCCATGCCAAACTATACTGCTGGATGGCCCCTATTGCGCTTTTCATTGCCCATAAGTTCTTACCGCAGGCAGCGTGGACAAGGTTCTTCAACTTTGCCTTGTTCCTGTTTTACACGTCTGGGAACACCATAATAAAGAAAAAGCGACTTGATGCTCTCCGCAAGAAGCGCTCCAGCATTGATCAAGTCAGAAAGATAGCAGAAAGCAGTCCTGTAGAAATGGATACTCCTCCAACAATAACGCAGGAGATATGTCAAGTAGATGCTGGACAAGTAGCAGAAGATTCTTGTTGAGAAGGATTCAATTTCTATGTTGAACATATTGATAGAGACAGGGGTTACGATAGGGGATAGTTTGTAAATCATCTTGGACTACACTGCGGCGAGCGATGTATTGACACTGGCGCCTAGCCGAAAAGGGAGGGGAGAGGACAAAGAATATACTGTTAGAAATACACCCAACGACACCTTTTGCTTCAACTGATGTGTAAATCATATGAATATGATGATCACCTGACAGGTACCTAATTTAATAATAACGTGTCTTATGTATCCCTGCTTTCTCTTTTCAACAGCGCTCGAAGTAGTTGGCTAGATGAAAATCGAGATAATGGAGAAAGTCTCACAAGATAAAACGCGATCGACATGAGCAACTTTGGCTAGCTTCAGCGCGTATCGGACACAAATACAAGAATCAGTGTCTAGCCAACCAAGCCTTATCTACCAACCACCTTGTTATCGATCATCATGAGCGACACTCAGCCTTAACATATAAGTGATAAGAAACCGGAGTTTTATGTCGGGGCGTTCTTCTAGACGATGGGCTGGCGCGACGAAGGTGTCGGCTTGCCGGCCTGCGCTAGATCAACCAACGAGAGGAGGTCTGATGAGACTTTTCCAGCCTCATTCCGAATTAGGCAAACGCGATGCCCGCTATCCAGAGTGGCGGAACTTGCTAGACTTGACGAAGCCTAGCTTCGGGAGATCTTCAAGTCCGCTCCACAGTATACCTTATACATGAATATTCGATAACTGTAATTGCCATTCACTGTTCCGAGCCTACTAGCGCTAGGTTCTAGCGCTTTCGTAGTGCTTCTAGCTGCCAGCCTGCTCCTTAATCGGTAGGAACTGGCATTATAGGGTTCTTCCCTTTTTGCTCTTACTCTTTGATCCATGCAAGGGCTTGTTCTTCGTTTTCGATGGTTGCTTTGCTAGTGGACTCGCTGATTTGGTCCTATTCTTCCTCCATGGGATCCTTGCTGTACTGCTCCAGCTTGTTTTTTAGGATGTAGATTGCTCCTAAATCGTCATCGGAATTTGCAGCATTGATAGTACCTTCAGGGGTGTTACCCTGATGGGTTATCATTCTGTCCTTGAAGTCCTATCTTCGCATTATAGCCACTACTTGGGGTTGACTGTTATTCTTAGGGAACCAATCACTATCTTGCTTTCCTGAAAGGTATGTAGGGCAGTTATCGTTGTAGCAGGTCGTTTAGTATTTGGCCTTATGTTAGGTTTCTTTGGTAGTATTAAGCTGTCGTTTAGGTTTAAGTACCTGCTGGAACTTCCTTTTTTGATAGCAGTTCCTGGTGAAGTATCCTTCTTTTCCGCAGTTAAAGCACTTTCCTGAGCTGTACTTAGCCGTATTAAGCTCTATTAGTCCAGTATATTGGGTGCTTTCCTATGCAGTAGTAGTTTTTTTGGTATACTACCTTTTTCCCCTGGTTAGCTTGTCAGGGGTAATATTGTCGTACTGGCTAGTGAGACTTCTTCTCTAAGTGTCGCTTATACAGCCTATCATCGATTCGCACGGCGATAGCTATATAGCTAGCGAAGTCTTTAAGTCGATCCATTTTTGCTAGTTCGTCCTTGACCTCTAGCTTAAGCCTGTTGTAAAAGGCAACTATAAAGGGTTCATCATCCCAGCCTAGCATACTAGTGATTTATCGGAACTAGACAGCATAAGAGGATACACTTCCTTTCTATTGTAGAGTATTCAGCTTTCGCTCTGCGGAACACTCTTCATCAGGGTCTCCGAAGGCTGCCTTGATGGCCTCTTTAAACTTCTTGAAGCCTCCCTGGAAGATAGCGTTGGTTTTGGCATCCCGCTCGGCTTTGGTGCCATACTCAAGCTGGTCGCACTATAGTGGTTCGAACCAGGCAAGGGCCTCACCCTTGAGCCTAGTGGCAGCAAACAGAACTTAATCTTCCAAGTAGGGAAAGTTGGGTTAGTGCTTACGTAGGTATCCCCTGCACTGGGTGAGGAATCCTTACAGTTCTTCCTTGGTTCCATCAAACATCGGAGGGGTTTCATACTTGGCTCCTCCTCCGGATGCTTAGAGTATGGTGACTATTCCCTGGAGTCGCTATATTTCAGCCACAGCTTACTCCATCAAATAGGTAGGTCCCGTGTTGGTTGAAGATGCTTTTTCTGACATTGTTCCTTCCATAGTTATTGCTCAGGGTACAGTCTACTTACTGAACAAGAGTATTCCATGTATGACAATCCTTAATCCCGGGCTCGCCTGTGACGCTCCGCCAGACGCGGCCCCACATGCCCTTCTTCTGCAGCAGGGCCAGGACCAAGACGACGGGCACGTACCAGATGCTGAC
>JAOWAP010002128.1:0-22302 GCA_028565235.1 Hypoxylon lenormandii
CCCCCACTCGGCCGGCGCCTCGTCCAGGATGTTGGTGTTGCACTGCACGATCGTCCCCGCGGGCACGTGGAACCCGTTCGAGAGCGTGATGGGGACCATGGCCTTGCGCTGGAACGTAGCTACGCGGAAAATGTTAGTTCTGATGCTTCTCTAGGCCGCTAGGCCACGAGACTACCGGGGTTAATCCTCACCGACTGAAGGTGGACTGTGTCTTTGCGACTCCTTCATGAAGCTATCCAGCATTTTCATCTGGGTGAGATGCTGCTTTTGGAGAATGCCTTTGCTGTCTTTAGTGACATCTAGTATTTCATTCCGAAGAGGCTCTACGTATTCCGGCCTTGCGGCCAGGTCGTACAGGGCGTGTATGATGGCAAGCCGCGTAGTGTGGATCGCAGCGGTCGCCGTGAGCATCTGCAAGTTGGCTAGCTCCTTATTGTTGAAAGATTTGTCGCCCGTTTTCCGCTCCTGCATCCACTGGATCATGTCGTTGCGCGGCGAGACGTCGGGGTTGGCGGGCTCCGCCAGTCTCCTATTGAGCTCGGGCAGAAGCAGCTCGAGGGCGCGCTGGTGGTCGCCACGGATCTGCGTCATCTCCGGCACGAAGTACTGCGCGACAGGCCGCAGATACGGGTGCCACTGCTTCAGCTTCTCGCCTCCCGTCATGACGTCGAGCGCGAATTTCGTGCTGCAGTCTAGCCATTCCTCGTTTCGGCACATTGGATAGCCAACAAAGATACGAGCCGATGCTTGGGCTACGACGCGGAGTAGTTTGTCGTGCAGGTCGATTGGCGTCCAATCTGTAACTTGTCAGTGGGTCAAGTTCATTGAAGGGGAAATGGGCTCTGAAGGAAAGGGGTAGTGCACCATGACAGGGCGGGAACTGAGTTTCGAAGCAGTATGCGACTTCATGCTCTACATCGCCAACGAAGTTTCCAAGATTCCGGTTCAGGTCTATCTTGATGGCACCTAACATGATATCACTTTCGTGATCGATGGTGGTGTAATGGCCAATATGACGCTAGAAAAAAAAAACCCCCGTCAGCTATTAAACCTGGAAATTCAAGACCCTCGTGAGGACTGACATCTGCCAAAGCCTTCATTCCACTCGCCTGGTGGCGGTTGTACTCTTTCAGATCATGCGCAAATTTCCTCGGAAGAAAGACACGAGGGCCATCAGGAGTGATAACTTGGAATATGGCATCTTTGAACTAAGAAAAAGTCAGCCTAGAGCACTGGTTTCTCTCATTATACAAGTGGAAAAAGCCAACTTTTTCATATCCTTCACGTAGGAGGTTGTCCGCTTCTTGCACGTAACGAGCTTTCAAAGCGTTGATGTCCCCTGAATCGGCCCCCACGATTGGAACATTAAACGACTTCGGTTTGCGAAGCCACCTCGAGACAGCGGCAACGAAGAATATCGTCGCTGCCGTGAGAGCGGAAGCCCACAGAGTCGGTAGATGCAGGGACGTCATGTTTTCCTCTACGGGCGCCTGTCCGTACACTCTGCCCTGCTGGTAGTATTCGTACGCAACTCCGCTAATAAACAAATTACACGCACAAAATACTGTACGAAGACGAGTACCTAGTAGTAGCCTAGACAGGCACCCATGAAGCTCCACCACAGTAATCTTCAGTGGCCTACGTCTGGGTAGGATTGGTGTATCCTTGTTCGTGCAGTAGCGTTTCGGCACTGCAACGTCACATGCTTAGGTGTCTTAGACCTAATATTTTAGCACTGATGGCTTATGTGAGTACGCGAGCACGTACCGTAAAGTCTCCGCTGGCACGGGAAGAATGCGCTGATCTTCCATCGCACCCAGCCAGTAAGAATGGGGGAAATCCGAGCCTCTAAGCCCGCCCCTGGGCTGGGCTGGCTGGCCATGCAGAAAAAAGGAGACAATGCTGTGAGATGCAAACGTAAACCCACTTCCGCCTTTAAAATGCCAATGCTATCCTCCCGTCCAGCTATGCTTGTCATGTTACCCGTAGCTCAAGGACAGGCGGAATTGATGCGCTCCTTGATTACAAATGCCATTCTTCGGATGTGGGTAGGTACCTAAGATAGGCACGGTAGCTTCTAAGTCCTGCGCGATCCCTCGGCGACATGGCTCTTATGCACAGCAAGGGTTTCCTTACGTTAAGTACATATCGCACAGCTAGCCATCCTCCGCAGAGGCATAGCTCGCGCCATCAGCTAGGCGCATAACGGTAAGGAGCTCCCTACCTCCTTTAGTATGATCCATGGGTTCTCGTACGGCAAGTAAACGAGAATCCGGGATCGCTGATCTCCATATGGCTAATTCCTGTGCCCGTTGTAACACCAAGGGAATACGATATGGCTCGCTCATAGAGAAAATACCTAGTAAGTTGGGTATAGGTACAGTATTTAAGATTGCTCTAGAAACAGTGATGTATCATGGCATTTCTCCTCACCGCTCTCATTTTCCCATACGAATTCGGGGGTTCTGTCGTACATACACGATTGAGTGTACCGTTTGTGCTGATTCCAGGGCTTGGAGTGAGGGAAAATGGCACCTTCAGCGATCGACGTAGCTCCTCAGCCGGACATCACCTCGACTGACACGAGCAAGGTCGGAGTGCCGCCGGGATTGAAGTTAATTCCGCCTGAGAAACTTGACTTGCGATCGGATGAGGAGATCGCGGCGTGGCTTCAGACTCGCCATCCGGTCACATCGGACAAGAATGTCTGGGCCTTCTGGCATTCTGGGTACAACCAGATGGCGCCCTGGGTCCAAAGAAACGTCATCAACTGGGTTCGTAGGCTAGGGCCAGACTGGACTGTTCACCTCCTCGACAGGGTGCCTGGATCAGAGACGAATGTTAGCCATTTTGTTAATAGCTCGTTTTTCCCCGAATGTTTCAACAACAACACAATGGACGGCCCCAGCGTCGGTCCGCACTCTGGTGATCTTATCCGACTACCGCTTCTTTTACTCTACGGCGGTGTTTGGATCGACGCGGGCAGCTTTTTGTTTCGGCATCTGGATGACATCTGCTGGAAGAAGATCGAGGACCCGGAGTCTCCGTATGAGATGGCTGTTTTCGCGATTGAGATGCGCCCGGGGGTGGAGATCGCGATCAATGGCTTCATCGCCACTAAGCGCGGGAACCCGTTCATCAAACGTTGGCACGAGATATTTAAAGCGCTCTGGGACGGCGTTACCAACTCTCAAGGATTTCACAAGCATCCCCTACTGAGGCATCTGCCTCTACTCTGCCCGCCCGCCGATAAGTTGAATCTCCCGGACCTTCAGGTCGTAATGGAATACTTCACCGACTATCTATCCCAGTGCATGTGCTTCGAGAGGCTGCGCAAGCTGATCGATCCGTCCGACGGCTTTAACGGGCCCGAGTACTTCTCGAACAAGATGTTTATCTGCAGGGCGCTCCAGGAGACCTATTATTTCCAGCAGGCGACAGGCTGGTCAGGTACTCGGCAATTCGACCTCCTAACCACAAAGCGTACGGGCGACGGCGTGGTTAAGGACGAGAAGTGGCACGCAGCCGAGGACTTCGTTCATGACGCCCTCGCGAACACGGCGACCATGAAGCTATCCCACGGTCCTCCCGGCGCTCTCGAGTCCTTTCTCGCGGACCTCTGGGACTCAGAGGAGCATCACGACAAGGACAACCAAGAGGGCACTTTTGCCGCGTATCTACGATACGGAAGCGTGCACTTCGACCAGACACGCGAGATGGAACCTATCAAGACAGGGTGGCCTAATGAAGAAGTGTTGCATGCCGGGGTTCTTGAGCCGAAGAGCGAAATTGGAAATGTCACTAACGGAGGGGAAAAGGGGCTCTAACAACTCAACGAGGAATGCGCTTCATAACTTCTTAGGAATAGTTCCATTTAAATGAAAAGAAAATATGAATACATCCAAATGACAAAGACCGTGAGGTAGCCAACTCTGCATCGTGCTGATTTCTAGGACCATGAAGATGAAAATTAAGATACGTTCGGCATTGCTACTATAGCACTGCCCCCCACCTCGGGGACCCTCATTCGTAAGAGAGGTCCAGAAGAACTTCGAACTTGTCGTTGACCTGACTCTGTTTGAAATATCTCTCGCATGTGTAACTATTTATGATGGTTATCATACGTCCTTATCGTAGATGCGTGTTCCAATACTAACCTCCAGTATGCCGTACCGGTAGCGAGTCTCTGGCAACCTCGGACGTACTCCCGTATGTCCTCATTGAGCTTTTCGTCATCCTTGCTCCAGGGGAGCCTCTCTTCGGCAGCCACACAGATCGCATAGTGCTCTCGAATGAGATCCAGTACCTTGTCGATGGCGCCGTGGAGGCTCATATCTTTATTCTTATTCATGAAAAGGAGCACTAGTTACACGGCAGTCAGCGGGTAGTTGCGTTATAGGAGGTACAGAGTGCTTAGTAAGCGTGTGCGGGGAAAAGGGGTATGATTGAAATAGCCTACCCAGGTTTTCAAGTTGGGATACTCGCTGTCATGAGTAAGTTTCATTGTCAGCCGTATGTTATAGTGGTACTTTTGCAGTGAGTAGCTTACGAATTCCTTTTGCAGGGAGAGCACATCGTTGAGGAGGATGGTGAGCTTGGTACACTCTTGGACGATGACCTCCATTGCTTCGTGCCTGCGGACATATTCGGGAAGTTCAAACTCCATGGCGTATTCATTCTGGGTGATGCTGGGGATGACACCGACGTCGTCAGATCTGATCTTGAAATGATACCATGGATCCGGCAGACTATCCCCTTGGCGGACTTGCTGTTGCCTTCCTACGCCATTGACGTAGTCGTGGAGTTCAAGTCGGAGCCGTTCTATAGAGACGGGACGAAGGCCTGCTCGGAGGTCCCTTAGGATAGGGTAGAACATCTCCACCGTTCCTCGTGAGTTAGGAGGCGGCGTGTAGTTGGGATTAGGGCCAAGGCAGTCGTCAATGCATTTGTTCGTCTCCTCGCAACACAGACGGGTACCCTCCCTGTCCTCAGTAAGCTCACCACCGGTGTCGATCTCTATACTTGGGTTAGTACACTCTTATAACATGTCTCTATTGCTGTCCCGCTAACCATCATCCCAGAAGAATATCTGCCCCTAAAAGTCAGACCGTGTTGCGTCAAATCTTCGCTGGGAGTGGCATACCCAATAGAGGAATTTCGACAATGTGAGCATCTTATCCTTCTTACAGTGTGGATAGTACACAGCCGTAAGGAGAGTGTAGTTTCCTCGAGCGCGATGCTTTGCCTTTTTCTTGTCCGCCACGTTGACTCTTGTTTGCTATTAGCATAACAATCACGCCGGCATACGGCGATTAATGACAAGCTTACGTCGGGAGCCACTCGTCTATCTCCTTATTGATTTCATCGATATCTGGCTGTAGCTCGCTAGGCCATGCCGGCATCAACGATAGGATGCTCGGAACCAGAACTTTCTGGTTCAAGGCTCTCTTGACAAGGGTTTTACGCTCATCAACGAAGCTCGTGGCCGCAACGGGCTGAGATGACCAAATCTGATCAACGTCCGGGGCCATAGTGCAAGTTTTAGTGAGGATTTCGGTTAAACAAAGTAGAAAAAGGAACGGAGGTTGATGTGGGCAGTTTTTACGCTGGGAAAATATACGATAAGTCAAGGGACCCAAGTGAAGCTATATAACCCGTCAATCTTACTGCAGACATCTGTTAGTGTGACTGTTTACGGCACAGCCCTACCACTTACCTATACCAACAAGGATATGACGTTGGATCGGACGGCAACATGTTTTAGCGTGGCATCTATGGGTTGCACGGGACCGGTTTCTGACAGGAGCATACTACCGGTGAAGACAGGACGGCTTGTACGGCATTATAGATCGCATCCTGCCACTGGGCCGCGGCTTTATCACATACCTGGGTATGCAATATGATAGTGGTGGCTAACGCTGCCGAGTAACAACAGAGGAGTCTGAGTTAGGCTCTCGCGAACATCTACTATATCGTAGGTACCTAGGTGTGTATGGTGGCAGGATCTAGTAGATGCTGAGGATCCACCGCGGGCTGTGGGGATTCTAAGATACTACAACGAAGGCATACTGTACCATCTCAGAGTGGTTATGGGTTGAGTGTTGACGATCCTTTTCCTAGCCTAGCCCTCCCGGGAGAGACAGAGCCCCGTTCGAGGATCAGTTGCCATGGCTTGCGAAATGCACCCACATGCTGACTGGCGGCGGGACTTGATATACAGTCTGATTCGTTCTATGGACTGACTATAAACCTACGCTAGTCACACGAGGGAATCCCTTCGGCCTTAAAGAAATCCTGAACATAGCCAAGACATTGCGTATGCTGTTATCGATAGGGAAGGTAGTAAGCCTTCAGACTATATCCCCACTACCTAGGTGAGTCCTTAACGAATACTAAGCAAGCTATTGGTCTGGAATATAAGAACGGCTTGCATTAGTTTGAGGATTCAGCTGTCCACACCTAGGGTGGTTAGCTATGTGCTGGACTAACTTAACACCATTCCTGCGAGGACCGATAACATTGGCAATGCCCCATGTATTAAGTGTTTTAGTACAACAGATCAAACAGGGAATGGATCCCAATAGATCTTGGTGGACCCTGAAACCCCCACTACTATCAGTTCTTGTTACATATGTCCTTGAAACGATTTCAGAACGCTAGATGAAGAGATATGGCTTTTATGATGGGAGTTGCTCACGTGTGGAGTCGTATAAGAGTGTTCGATTTCAAGAGTACTATTAGTAAAGATCGTGAAAAGCTCCATCAATGGCAGTTCAAAAGAAGGCCATGAAAAGCGGCGCAAGAGCTATCCACGCAGCCACGCTGGACCAGTCTTTGACGTTGCATGGAACCACGGGATATTAGAGGTTCCAAGGGTCGTTAGGCGGAGGATCCTCAGCGGTATTAGGTCATGGTCATGTCTGTCATATCATATCTCACCTCACCAGTTGGAGTAGTTCGATATTTGGAATCGTCATAAACGATTGATCATTGATGTGGCTGCGAGATGGTAAGTGGTGAGATGAGACATCCAATGGCTGGCTAAGCATCGTGCCAATGCCATAGACTCGGGAATTGTATGGCTTGAAATATAGGAGATCGACGATTGAGGCGCTGCCGTTATTGACTTAAACGCACAGTCTGCCAGGCAAGGCTTTTCCTGTTCGGGGGAGTACGGTCAACCGGAGATGTCGTCTTTGCTAGTTCTCTAGAGACATGCCGCACATGTCGGAAGGGGTCGAGAATACGTAGGAGAAGACCACAAATCTTTCATAAATAGGTAGATATCATCTTACTCTAGAGCTATCCCAGCTATAGCTTTCCTTTAAAATAAAGTCCCATAGGGATCTATTATTCCCGAATGATGAGGAGTAGTTGCATCTCTATTTGACACAGCTCTGATCTTGAAAAGAAAGGATTCCAACTTTTCTAGGCGCGGAAAAGAAAACACCCTGTACATAACAGCGTTTTGATATGCGTGGGTCCATTGAGGGCCTGCAATCCGAACCAGGACAAGTTCTGGTCTGGTATGCGCGTGGGCTAGACCCTGAAATGTCATCACCGCATGTACCAACTCCGAACCGCGGCATTCAGCTGCAGGCCAGTAGATCACGAACCAGCCGATGCTACGTCGACATCTTCACTGACCGCTTCAGCATCTCAGCACGTTTATCCCGCGCTCTCGTCCTACCACACGTCGCTTTGCTTGTGTAGCACACGCAGGTTATCAGAAGAGCGGAATTTAGATAGCAATAGCTCCGCTGAGTCCGCTGAGCCCGCCGCGTCATTGAGCAGTTCGTTGACGATGCGGGGGCCCTTGTCATACGTGCAGGAGCGTTACATCGAAGCACGTGTTGGGGAGTTATTGCATGGTAGAACACGGAGGCAGAACGTTCCATATCCAATAATCGTTCACTACCTCTTGGGTACCTACATGTAGGTAGGTAGGCTGCAGGTTATGTGTTACCTAGACTGCCACCTGCCCTTCTAAGTAACATATCGAGAGCCTGATTCTATCCCCGTGGTGCGCGAATGGTGCTGACGAAACCCCGTCCCAGCGGATTTACCCTTCAAGGCATACCCCCCGGCACGCGCCCAAGCGCGAACGGCGACCGACGGCACGGTGAGCCATCCTACGAGTACTAATACACTCGAAAGATCTGTGGGACAGACCCAGTGCGCTCAACCTCGTGTCCGTAGGGCTGTTAGCGGCGACAGTTCGTTGACATCGCGTGGATACCACCTTTCCCCGCAGGTCTGTCTCGGTTGTTGAAGGTCACTTGATTCTTCTAGCATGTAGAAGGTGAAGCAATTGCAATTCTGGAATGCCTTGCCGAGGGATTACCTCATCCATACCCTAGTTGGAATGACTGTAGTAATGTGGGATGCGTTGCTTTCGTAAGAGCCCATCGACAGTTGCAGGCAGATGAGACGAGCACGACAGCAGTGAAGCTCTAAGTTATTTGACGTCTACTGAGACAAGTATTATATATGAAGCTTTCTTAAAGACAATATTCGCTGTCTTAACAACAAAGTGATAATACGAGTTCTAGAGGAGGTGGAAATTGAGTTAATACGTTGTCAATGTATACGAAACATGCATAAGCCACGTAGTGTGAAGACTTCTAAGTCCTAGAGATGCCAAGAACAAGTAACACGCAAGTCTCACTGTGATCCTTCTTCCATCCACTCCAATATCACATCAGCTTCCTGGTCATCTAACCAAATGCACTTGCCGCACCATTGCATTATC
Organism: Hypoxylon lenormandii; assembly: GCA_028565235.1. NCBI lineage: Eukaryota > Fungi > Ascomycota > Sordariomycetes > Xylariales > Hypoxylaceae > Hypoxylon > Hypoxylon lenormandii. Next base: position 8,753 of record JAOWAP010002128.1, read on the forward strand.
TTGCTTGTTGAGGTCTTGTGTTCCCTATCTCTGAATCCCAATATCGCCCACCAGTTCTTCTTCCTTAGGCCTATGCTACCTTAATATTTAGTGCTCTGATCCTTACAAATAGTTGACTTAAAGTTGAAGCACAGAGCGAGGGACCTGTACATGGGAAATAGGGGCCGAGGTCGCCACCGGCATTGTCTGATCCACTACCCGAACAGCGTTAAAGCTGTCAGTGGCAATGTGATGGCAAGGTATAGAAAGAAGTCAGGCTTGATAGAGACGTTCAATACTCCACTGGAGGCTTCTGTACGAACAAACTGCATCCTAAAGAAAGTCTGCTTTTGAATTAGATGAGACGTTCAACAGGTAGACAGGAGGAAACAGTGCTCGTACCGCTGTAAATGTGCCATGTAGGTATATAAGCGCTACCACAGAAATAACGCGCACAGTCTTGGCCTTTTTAAGAGATCTTGCTGATACTTCGTGCATGTAGGTTGCCTCCAGTGCAGCGTGATGATCAGCACGAGCGTTGATGCAGTCACGGATCGAAATTTCGGTTGACATTGCTTTAAGTACGCCTATGTTAGACAACAATGCATAGGGCGCACCGGCAAGCAAGCCTTCCCAGCATTTGCCAGCCTTAAGACCGTCGAACTAATGACACTATTCTAAGTCGACGTCGAGCTCGCCGGAATCAGTGTTGAACAGATTTGTAAACGTTGTCGAGTTAGCTAAGGTCCACACCCTTTTTTCGATGTGCTCCAAGTAGTCAACCCAGTTGGCGTTCAAAACACTACAGATCAGCGTAAGGACATACGTCCAGTGATGCCCTCCTGAGCCTCCATTGTTGACTTCTGTCATCTTTTCTTGAGTTAGGGGGAGCATGTCCTCCGAGGCTCTAACGAGCAACACCATTTCTCTCTCATCCAAGCTAAATCATATTTCTGGTATAGTATCATCTTTCTGACTGGCCAGAGCATTGGATTACCTCTGCGGTTATTCAATACAACGTATTCGAAAAGAGCGCAAAGCTCGGGGGCCTTTTGGCCAGTAGTGGCCACGCTTGTCACGGACTCAAAGGCGTCCCGGCTTTCATGTAATGAGACAACGCCTTCGACGAAACTTGTGATGTTCTGTAGTGCGGCGGGGAAGGCACCTATCCGATCTAACCGAAGGTTAAAGCACTCATAGGATATACTAAGAGGCGACTGTGAAGTGACTTGCCCGAAGATGCTTCAGTCTGTGGTGGAATGGCAACTTAAGCTTCGCTCTAGACAATTCTGGCAATGACTTACAGATACCTTGTATGCCTGACCACCACATTTTGTCTCCAAGAGGGGTTGAAGATTTTCTTCATCAACGTACTGGGTGTCAGAACCGTAGCCCTCGTCGCCTAGGTTAGGCTACGGACTTGTTAGTAACCCTTAGGGCCCAGATGGGAGTCACGAAGACCTCATGACCAGAAGAAGGAGTCAAACGGATGAGCTTAGGAGTTGGGCCTCTTGGCATATAGATTCCTTTGTCCTGACCTCCTGTATACACATCAGACTTGGTAGCTCCCTAGGTTCATAGCTCTTCGTGCAACAACATAGTTGTTCTCCTATCGCATGGTTGGCTTCGTGACACTGGGTTGGCTGTGTTGTGACTGACATGGTAAGATGGATGACGCAGATGCCTACTTGACAAGAGGGTAATTATCCATGGCTCCTCCCTATCAATTCAAAGATGCAGATTACGTAAGGCACTATATGGGACTGAAGAAGCGGGTTGGCGGTTTAAGAGCTGTCGCTAGCCCTCCCTTGACAAGATTAAAATTTCTCTTATATCTGACCAAATTAATGTTTTCTGTTAGCACAGATCAAACACAAATGATAGTCCGGGATTCTTTCAATTTATTGATGGATATCCCTCATATAGACAGCTCGCTTTTGGTGAGCTCTGATGCACAACAAGTTGCCGGTCCGGGAACTCGATTTTCTTTGGAACGAATGTGGGCACCTACCTAGGTATTTTCAACTATGTGCTCGCCGCTAACTTCTCTTCGTTAGTGAAGCGACCGTACGTTTCGATCAGAGGAGCTTTCCGTGCAAGCTATCTCTATGGTTTGATAGCAAGGTCGATGAGTACACATTGATATTGGAAATGAATGGAAAGGAGAGAGACGTAATAATGCCTGATAACTGTCAGTGAGCTCTTTCGTACCATCGAGTCCGTACTAACCTCAGCCTAAAGTCAAGAGGTCATGGGAACAAGTTATTCCGCTAAGCCTTTACGATCAATCAAACTCTTTTCAAAATGAAAATTGTATTGGTTTTCGATATTCGCACCATGGCAGAGAACTCCACTTCCACAACCAGTCTCATTTCAACAAATTCTTCGGGGCCATCACCAAACACTTTCCACGAGCGACGTACGGGCTTCCTTATTTTTTATTTGCCTCCGTCTGTTAACGAGTTTCTGTAGGTTCTTCTCAGTCTCATGCGGTTGGACTCTGGGGCCACTATCTTTTTCGAGGAAGAGGACATCCGGCAAAGGCTCCATACATATTTTACAAGAGCTAAGAACTTCTCGCTATGAGGTAAGCCCTACTGAAGCTAGATGATTCATATGATATACTCTAACCCATGTTACCTCCTATTAAAATATGACAATAAGTCCTGATTTCCAACCTGCTAAGAAAATCTCATAGGAGCTCTATACAAGAGTTTACTCTGGCAATGAAGAACATCCTACTCCCCGACCGCGATTAACCCGATTCAGGCTCGCATTTTATTGTTCAGATGACAGCCGCCTCTGTATGATTATAGAACGTACGTTTTACACCCACACCCAACCCACTTCATATCAACACTATTGCCGAGGAGGTAATTAATCATCAATTATTCAGTGGACCACATGGTTTCAAGCCCCAGCACCCGACAGCCGAACCAGGTTGGCATTCAGCATGAAGACAAGACGTCATTTCCCATTGCCTTTATAGAGCCCCCCAAGCCCCAGAATGAGAATACAAGCAAACCTCTTCGAGAGTCATACTTTGACAGCTATCCCGGGTTCCCAATAAGGCCTGACAGGGTTCGGACCCAGGTCGATGGCGGCAAGAAAGCATACCAAGTAACGTTGGATTTTGGAAATGAGCAAGAAAAGGAAAGGTTTCAGGACGCCTTTGATGGTTTATATAAGAAGGACCATCGCCGAATTCCTTAGGTTATCTACCTTTTTTAAAGTACGTCTTACCCCCAATACTTTGTGATTCCGAGTGACACTAATGTTGAATACACCAGGCGTCGAGGCCAGCCCCCTCCTCGATATTGGGAAGGACACCGAGTCTTCCTACGTGCAGTGAGGCTCTGGCGCAAGTCCTTGATATCGGAAACTGACGGCACTAATTAATTTCTTTGTTCTTATCGTACGAATTTCATTTAATCATGTATCAACAGTCACTCCTTACTTCTCTTAGTCACTCTTGCCACTCTTACCTCCATTCTGATTGGCTATGTGGATAGGCTGCATGTAGGGCAAACCAACACCAACAATCCTCCCGACGTTACCTCCTCCCTTTCACTGATTCAATCAATAAGTTGCCGTTTGCGTTTCACAAACGACCCCTGCCCTCACCAGCCCTGTAGACTCATCTTAACCGCCCGAGCTCCCTCAGCTTCCTATTTCTCAATTGATCGATGTGCTTCTCTATATAAGGCAGTAGGCCACCGTACACGCCTCACCGCAACTCGGCCACGATGGCTAGTCGCGGTTTTTTGTCCCGCTCGTTTCGACTTAGGGCAATAAGTGCTCCTCGAATATTCGGCCGACATTGCCTACAAAGCCTTCTTCCGTCATTTGTATCTTCTCGCCGGTCATCCCCATTCACATCCTCTACACACCAACGTATGGCGGCCCCAGCCCTTAAGCGTACGGACATGGCAACCTCTCAGGGTCCTAGCGAATCGTAGGTTTTCTGTTTGTTACTATAGTCTATTTGCCCGAACTGGTAATGACGTTAGGATCCCAAGCGGATACACAACTGCCTTTGCTCTTTTCGAGGCTTTGTGGGAAGTACGTGCTGTTCTAGAGCTCCTGTTCCAGTACCTTTTCAATACTGTCTAGTGCTCACTTTTCGATTTTTACAGGCTGGCATTACAACATGCTTCGTCAATGTCGGATCCGACCATCCGTCTGTTCTCGAGGCTATCGTGAAGGGGAAGAGAGAACGGCCACATGCCTGGCCTAAGATGATCACATGCCCCTCTGAGATTACCGCGATATCTATGGCGGACGGCTACGCTCGCGTATCGGGTCGGCCACAAGCCGTCATCGTACATGTTGACGTGGGCACGCAAGCTCTCGGCCAAGGCGTTCATAATGCCAGCATCGCTCGCGTCCCTGTCTTTATCTTCGCCGGCCTATGCCCGTACACCGAGTCTGGGGAAATGCCCGGCTCCCGGACGGAATACATGCACTGGCTGCAGGAGGCCCCAGACCAGAAGGCCATTGTCCGACAGTATTGCCGATACACGGGTGAAATCCGCACCGGGCTAAACGTGAAGCAGACAGTCGGACGTGCGCTGCAGTTTGCGAACAGCACGCCTAAAGGTCCAGTATACGTCGTCGCTGCACGAGAGGTGCTAGCGCAGGAGATCGAGCCGTATTCTTTAGAGCAAGATCAGTGGGTCTCTATTGGCCCGGCGGCTCTGCCGGCCGATGCCGTTGACCTCATCTGTAACGCGCTAGTTCAAGCCGAGCGTCCGTTGATCATCACGGGGTACTCCGGCCGTGATCGCCGAACCCCTGAGCTCCTCGTAGCTCTCGCTGATCTCATCCCCGGTATACGCGTCCATGACACCGGAGGCAGCGACGTGTGCTTTCCGTCGTCTCACCCGGCCTCCGAAGGTTTCCGCCTCAGTTTCGACGAGTGCACAAAGGACGCCGACGTTATCTTCTTGCTGGACTGCGACGTTCCGTGGATCCCGTCTCGGAATGCGCCTCAGAAGTCAACTAAGATTTACCACGTGGACAGCGACCCCCTGAACCAGCAGATTCCAGTCTCGTTTTTCCCAGCCCACGGGCGCTGGAAAGCAGATAGCTTTACGGCGCTCACACAATTGGTCCACCATATAAAGAACGATAAATTCCTTGCAGGGACCCTGCAAGATATCAAATATGTACACCGCAGTATTGCCCGTGCCAAGGCATACGAGACCCGCAGGGCCAGTATCGCTGCTCAACCACAACTGGGGGATGAAATGGCCCTGGATGCGCATAACATAGGATATATTCTTAAAGAGTTTCTCCCGGCCTCTACCACTTTCGTTATAGAAGCTGTTACCGCTGCTCAGACGCTTCACGACCAATTACAGCCGAGTCGTCCTGGCAGCTGGATCAACTGCGGCGGCACCGGGATTGGCTGGAGCAATGGTGCGGCCTTGGGAGTCAAGATGGCACTTGATGACGAGGTAGAGAAAAAGGAACTTGGGAGCTCGCCAGGCCTGGTATGCCAGGTCGTGGGCGATGGTAGCTTCATGTGTGCGGCGCCGTCTAGTGCCCTCTGGGCCGCGATGAAATACGAGATACCTATTCTCACGATTGTGCTAAACAACGGAGGTGAGTGGTTTATTTTTATCTCTGCCCATACTGCCTTATCTTTGTGTATTTTATTTCATAAATATCTCATAATAAGCGGGCAAATCAAGCCATCTTTCCAACCTAGTCGTCGCGTACAGAACACTGACTTCCAGCCACAGGATGGAAAGCACCACGGAACTCAGCCATGCTAGTTTATCCCAACGGTCTTAGTGCCACGGCCTCGGATGATGAGATCAACATATCATTTCGGCCCACACCTAACTATGCAGCCCTCGCGGAGGCTGCGGCCGGGTCAGAAGCTAATGGTGGAGACATAGCCAAGAATGCGGAGGGCGACTGGATGAAGGGTGTGCGGGCTAGGACGGTGGGCGAGTTCAAGGCGGCTGTTAAGCTTGCAGAGTCCAGGGTTATCCAACAGGGAAAGGGGATGCTTCTAGAAGTGCTATTATGAAATGTCCGTTCCTTACGGAAAATTACCTAGGTAGGTACCAAAGATTCTTTCCTAGGGACTTTTTCAGCTGCACTTCAGCTGCCAAGCTGCATTTAGGTAGTTGAATATCACTTCGACTATCGGGGCTCTAACCTTCTGGCCCTTCAGCCCTTAGACGGGGAGTAAGCAGTGTGAATCCGGATAGGGGGCGGGGGTTATAGTATAAAGGGTATCAATACATAGATTTTTCAATCAAGCACTAAGTTCCTTTGACACTGTTTCTGATTCCGCGGATTCAGGGTGGGAAATCATGAGAGGAAGGTTATACCTCCTAGATCAGCCTACGTATGCTTCTATGAAACCTCCCCGAGTATTCCTAACCAGTCCTTGTGCCGCCCCATATTAGTTGATTCATAGGTACCAATGCATATGCAACCGCAACATCCCAGAAAAGAAGAGTTCCTCGAGCCTAGAAAATCCCCGCCATTAAGTTTTGTGGCTTGCCAGCTCTAACCTGCTTGCTCACGCATTGCTTGTCACTACTTTCTCCGTGACCTTGCCATCGGCCTGAACGATGACTTTGTCGACCTTGAGGGAAGCCTTAACGGGGTTTGGCTGATTATAAACCCACTCGAGCTGTTCGAGGGTGCGACCTTGGGACTCGACGCTAGAATATGAGTTAGCGAGTAGTCCAAAGGCATAATGGGAAGATATTGCGAACCCGAAGAAGTACCACATTATAGCCTCAACTACATCCCAGCCAACAAATACCTAATCACCGAGTTAATACCGTCCTATCAGGGAAGACTTCGTAGAAGGAGCTTACATAAATATACTTGTACTGAATATTGCCCAAGGCGATTGGCCCGGCGAACTGGTTGATGAAACCCATGGCATAGACGATAACGCTGGAGCAGGCAAGACCCTTGGCTCGCGTGGTAGTCTCTAGAGCTTCGGTGGGAATGACACCCTGAAGTGGAGTGTAGGTAAATGAGAATATGATGTTGAATAGGAAATACGACGCCAGAGCGCCCTTAGCATAAGAATCCTGAATGTTGTCTCCTTGGGCATCGAGCGCGGCAGAGAGGCCAGAATTAGTAGCCAACGCTGCGGCACACGCTATACCAAAGCAAACCTCGTTAGCTGATGAATGACGAATATGGGGGCAAGGGGTTCCGCACCTAGTGTCCCAAAGACTAACACTTTGCGTCGAGGCATGGTATCGGTGTACGCGACCGCGGCCAGGGCGCCAATGGCAGATAGGACAGAGTTAAGCAGGTTGTACGCCAACTGTAGCTCAACCGAGGTGACGCCGATGATCTCGAAGATGGTCGTGTTGAAGTAGCCCAACCCGTTACCGGAGAACTGGCCGAAGATGGAAATCATCAAGACCTGTGCGATCCGCCACCGGCCGCTATGCGACAGGATAAAGGGGCGGTCTATTAAAGATCATTAGTCACAGGCCGCCGTTAGCCGGGGTAAATCTTACAATCCCAAGGCCGCTTGTCAATACCATCCTGGCGGATACCGTCCCTCATCTCTTCAATCTCGAGCTGCACGAGCCTGGACTCGGGGTTTCCATTTCCGTGGTACTTGGATAGAAAAGCAACGGCCTCGGCTTCGCGGCCATTGGCAATGAGATATCGAGGTGACTCCGGGATGAACCAGACACCGACAATGACGACGATGCAAGCAAGCGCCTGCACGATCAGCGGGATTCTCCAAGAGTAATCACTGTCGATCTTGTTGCAGCCGTAGACCACGGCAGCGGCGGGAATGGATCCTCCGAACCAGCCGCAGTTGTAAAAACCTGCATTAGAAGCTGTCAGTATATCACCGTAGTGCCTATGGGGAGCTCGGGGCCGGTCTCGTACCAGTAGCTCGACCTCGCCAGTGGGGAGGTGATATTTCGACCGCGTAAGCGGGTGCGGCCACGGTCATGATGGAAATTCCAACGCCGAGGATGAAACGGCCGACCACGAATTGTGGGATAGCGTTGGCGGTTGATATAATAATCATGCCGACGATAATGACGATACCGCCCCAAAACATGCAGACCCTGCGGCCAAATTTATCGGAAAGAATGGCAGCAAAGGGAGAACCGACCATCGCACCACTACAGGTGAACATAGGTCAGTCGCGAGTGGAGGCTATTTCAAGCCGTTTGAGGAAGACTAACACGGTATAAAGAGAGAACATCAGTGCGACGATGGTGCCGGTTTTGCCGCTGTGGAAGGTATTTTGGAAGTGTTCCATGGCGATAACGCCGGTAAGAAGTGATCCTGGACGATCAAGTTTATCAGCATCTGTAAGTCGTCAAGGAAATTTCTTATAGAATCTCCCTCACCATCATATCCATTAGCGCAGGCGCAGCAAAAGGCGACGAAAACAGCGACTATCCACGATTAGTACTGCGCAAGAAGGCGGGGAAATACGCCACCAAGTCGAGTTATTTACAGTAAAGATGCAGCGACTCTCTGCTCTTGTAGTTGATCTTGGTTTCGTGGATGGCGGCGTAGAGTTCGGCCTAGGATCTGATTAGATACGAATAACGTATACGTAGAACGAGAAGCGAGATCGCGAATCTTGAGAACTACGTATAGGGGTTAGGAGTTAGGAATAGAAACCCACATTGTGGACCGCTTTGGCTTTAGCGCCCGAGGCGTTCGCCGTCACGCCCGACCCTTCGCTGACAGCGACGTGCTCGTGAGACACCAGAACACCGCCGATATTCCTTTCCTTGTCTTCCATGGGGTGAGAATCTTCCATTGCGATAGGTCGCTTTCCAAATTCAAGAGCTCGACGCGCCCATGTTGAAAGCAAGCTCAGGGTATCGCGATGGTTTTATTTCCTTTCTCCGTGGGGTGCCCCAAATTTGCTAATTGCTACCCCAGCTTCCCCAAACAACAAGTCCCGAACGGGAGGGCGGGACGAATGCCTCCGTTATCTCAGAGCGGCACAGCGTCCTACCGAAATAGGAGATGGTCTCCTGCTAGTGATTCCACCGCAGGAACCTCGCAGGGGTGACACGCGCGTAAGACGAAGTTCTAGATGCCCAGCGCGTGCCGAGGACTGGCTCGCTTCCGTGGTCTTGGCGACAACACCCTCGGCCATACCCAGATGTAGGATCTGTAGTATTCGTTTAGCAGCGATCCCCCCGTTACTGTCAGGACTTATGAAGACCCGGCAAGGGTATTGGGGCACGGCACACGTGCCTTTGGCTGAGCATTTTGCTCGCGTTCAACACGCCACGCACGAAGGGTGGCGCCGGAAAGGTGTCCCTTGGAGCCGAAAGCTCAGCAACGCTAGGCGGCGTCTGGAGCAGTGCCGACGTTACAATTGGTGCGTTGAAATTTCAGCTGACACCCCATGCCTTCTCGACAGGATCGTGCGCGATGCGTCTGCCGAAGCTGACTTGGCTGAGATATTAGCTACCTCTGTGACGTTCCCAACGGCCCGGTTCAAGGCTGCTTCGATGCGACAGGGGCGCCGCATCTCTCAGCGGGATTTTAATTAAATCCGCACCATTTTGCCCATCAGCTATCATAGGAGGTAGCCCCGGAGTATCGGGTCGCCGCTGTCCAGCTCTAGGGGCTGCCCTCCGGAGTCCTAGGACACGTTGCTATCGAGAAGCTAGCCGAAATAAGATGCGAACATATGATGTCAAAAGTGAACATACCGTCTGGCATGTTTGGTCGATATAACTGGGTTCAAATTGTGTGTTTATACAGTCTTTTGTTCTTCAATTATGGCTGCTTATAGGCCCGAAGCCATCGGACCGAAGGTGTTAACATTGGTTGGTGCAGTGCTTTTAATATGCGGCTCTCGAGGTCTCCCGAGTTGGCCCCGATGCATCCTGCAAGATATAAAGGAGATCTCGCGATACTTATTAGCCATATCCACAGTACTCTGAACGACTTGCCGATGATTTCTCAATATCACCCCTCTCCATTTGAAGGGGTGGGAGAAATGACGCTGCTGATGGGCGTCTCAAATCAACGTTACAGGCCAATGCTCTAGTGGCATCATAGAAGGCTGGAAAACATCTTCCATGATAGCTCGCATCGATTCTTTTCTGTTCCTGAGCTTGGCAGCTTAATTGATTTACCGAGGTTCCTACGGGACTGTGGTTGATGTGATCTGGATAGATTATACATCACTGGCCTCCTTTATTCAATCCGGGACGTACAGTATTTGACATTATATAGGGTTTCAAAAGAGTAATATGGATGGACTATTTGGTAGCTGTCATGTCAGTGAGTGCTGTAGCTGGATGCTAGGGTAATAACGAACATACCTTCCGAGCCGTTATTACTTCCACTAATCGCAAATCCTACCAAGAAAGCAGTTTGAACCTATCTCGTAGCCTTCATATTCGTGTCAATTCCCGAGAACGGTCTTGACGTTCGAGCACGAATTGAACTCCCATGCCCAAGAAGACTTGGTCAAAGGCTCGCTTCCGGAATAGAGTATACAGGAAGGCAAGATCTGAATGGTCGAGAAGAAGGAAGTACTCATTGTAGAGCGGGAATTAGCAGATCAAGCTTTACAAGAAGCACAAAGACCAATCTTGAGATACTGGATATCATCGGCGTGACATCCCACCTATTCAGTCCGCTGAAGAAGTTCGGCTAGACACGAATTTTCACTCAAGATGCCTAGCCAGCTAGCTAGCTAGTCAGTCGAGATGTCTAGGTGGAGATTTAATGGTTTCAGTATCATGTTTTCGGCGGAAGGGGTTATCGTTTCTCACCTTAGTGAGTCATAATGCTAGCTGGAGGTCACATTGCTAACAGATACACACGACGATGACCTGTCACATTATTATGGAACTAGCAATTCCCTTTGATGGGCAGGGAGGTAACGTGATGGCCCATTTTACGACACCCAGGATTGCCAACTGCCACACCCAGACCTGACCGGGGCGGCACAGCAAGATTACCGAGAACCAACAACGGTAAACATGATTCCAAAGACCATGAACATAAATTCGACTCGATCAAACCGTTCTCAAGTATGATGGTCTTGTCTTCTTCAGCAGAAGCATTATGGCTACTGCATACCGATCGTCGGCGGGGGGACTCCCAGATCCCTTCTATGCTTTTTCAGCCCTGAGTTGCCTCGGTTTCTTCGCGCAATGGATTGTCATGTTAATGAACGGCTCGTTCGTCGCCATGCTAAGGACGACTTGGGACGGCACCCTCCTAGACGGCGCGCCCGTGAAGACTTGGACGGGGATCTGGCCGATCGACTTCGTGCTCGGCTTACTCGTGGTGTTTTTCGGGGGCGTCCTCGACCTGGCCAACCTGAATGACCTTGCACCGTTCTTCATTCTTATTGATCTCATCTTTGCTCTCGTCGTTTGCGGCTTGATGACCCTTGTCGAGGATCGGCGGAACAGGCAGACGGGGCCTTTGAGATAGTAAGACCTACTGTCTACCTACTTTCTACTCATCGGGACTGACTAGACCTTCGCTCGCAGTCCGGCATTTTGGCAGATCATGTGGAATTATTGCGGTGCAGGGTCAGTGCTGCCGGTTTACTCGCGTTTGTACGTTAAGGCGCGACTCGAAAATAAGCCGGGAATATCTCACAAACAAGCCCAAGCTCTGCCATTTACAGCCCTTTGGGTTGTAGCTCTCACCTTGCCCCTCTTGGCCCCAGCGGTGCTGGGTGGCACTCCCTTCCAAATCCAAAATGGCACTGTGGTCTGGTTCTTTAGCCCCTTGACGGTTGGACCCATCCAAGACCTTGTCAGCGCCCTCATCTCGCGTCTTAGCTCCTCGAAGGGAATTGCAAGCCCTATTACCATTGCATACTGCATTGCCGGCTCACTCAGTGCAGCAGCCCACCTCGGTGTTGCTTCATGGGCTTTTCTCGCACCGGATCTTAGCTGGAGCCGCATCTACTGGCCTAATCATGGCAGAGTACAACAGGGGCCTGACCTCCTGACGGAGGCGGCTGTCATTTTTATGCAGTACGGCCACATTTTCGTTCAACTTTGCGTACTCACTCTCGGCATCTACACTCTTGGGTTCGAGAGGTTGCGGGCTGGTCGTCCTGTTCTAAAGCTTGTAGTAGTTATGGCCATTGCGGGCCCTGGCGCTGCTCTTGCTTGGTTGCTCTGCAAGAGTGAAGGACAGATGGCTACTGCAGAAGCTGAGAGCAAGAGGTCCTAAGTACATGAAATATGGGGAGGGTAGCCCGTGGAGCTGTCACCCTTGAAGTTTCTTCACGCTGTGTAGTAGGTGAATACGACACATCGACAGAATCGGTGGCTTTACCAAGTAGCGACGAGCTTGAACACAAGTAACTAACAATTTAATAATCAAGGTCGACGTCTCGTTCTAAACATGCTACTAACCAAACGAACGTATATGCTATGCCGTGATGCTAACCTGAATATGCTGTATCTATATTGCTGATGCCATTTAACCCAATTTTAGCTCGAGTCTATTAATGAGACAGGGCGTCTTCAAAGAGCGTCCTCAGCTGGTCCCTCTCTTGTTCGAGCTCCTTCGCAAGGCCGGGCGCCAGCATCAAGACGCGGGCTTGGGGTATCGTGCCCTCGACCAAGGCATCAATATGGCTCGAGTCAAATCCTAGCTCTTTCAGGCCCTTCGGCTGGTCGCCTAGCTCCGCGAGGAACTCCGTTATGGCCTCAGCCAAGACCTCTCCGGCATCCTCGCGCTTCACGTTAGTGATATCTACGCCGAAAGCTTCCGCTGCGGCGAGATGGCGCTCGGGATTTGATGGCCCGGTGAATCGGAAGACTGCCGGTGCCGATACAGCGACTGAAACGCCGTGGGGGATAATGGGCGAATCCACCTCGTATCCGACGTGCTTGTGTCCAGGATTCTGACCAGAGATTGGATACGACATTCCTAGTATATCCGTTAGCTTGGCGTTTTTTCTATACCTAAGCCTGCAAGCTGCTCATCATACCATGGCATAGATGTACGCCGGCATTTCCGAAGCCGACACCAGCGAGCGTAGCTGCGAGAAGCATCTCGCTTTGGGCTTCATAGTCTTCGGGATCTTTCACTGATCTCGGAAGATACTTCACACAGCTCCGGAGCGCATTCAACGAGAATATGTCACTAATCGGGTTTGCTCCTTGGTAAGCAGGCCGCAAAAGAGGATTTGATGGTCGAGGTACTCTCTGATTGAACGGAATAGCAGTCCACGATTCGAGGGAGTGGCAGAGAACGTCTAGTCCGGAGCTTGCCTTTACTGCCGAAGGCATCGTCTTCGTGTTGAGCGGGTCGCAAATACCGAGGGTCGGCTTCAAGTTGCGGTGGGCAATTCCAGTCTTCGCCCTCTTCGCCACAAGGTCGAAAATGGCAGTACCTGTTGTCTCGCTTCCGGTACCAGCCGTGGTAGGAATCGCGATCAAGGGTTTGAGCTTTTTGTCAATTGGTCGCCCGTTACCCAGCGGCGCATTGACGAAATCCATGAAGTCCGCGTCGGGGTACTCGTTGTAGAGATTCATTAACTTGGCCGTGTCAATAACCGAGCCACCGCCTACTGCTAGAAATGCATCTGGTCGGTA
>JAOWAP010002147.1:0-16519 GCA_028565235.1 Hypoxylon lenormandii
CACCACCGGGAGGGCCGCCGCCGCCTCCTAGTCTACCGCCAACTCTAGAGCCGGGTGCGGGAAGGCGAGGGTCAATATTGGCGCCTCGACTTGCAGTTGGCGGAGAAGGCGAGAACTTTCGTCGAGGCAAGACAATCGACACATTGATAACGGCGCCGTCGAGAACGGCTTCGTGCATGTGGGCTATGGCGGCTTCGGCGTCAGCCTCGTGGATGTAAAGGATGTATGCTGTGCTGCGGTTCGTGTTGTCTGTATGGAAAAAACCAGTCAGTTACCCCATCCATCTGCCGGAAGCAAATTTTAGAAGGCGAGCTTACTCTGTCGATTCATAGGCATATCCAAGTCTCTGATTGGGCCATATTGTCCGAATATCTCTTGCAGGTGATCTTCATTGATAGTCTTAGTCAACTTCTCGACAACGATCTGCACGCGGAGCCGTACGGCTTAAATTAGCAATGCAGGTATTGAAGATTTTGCGGATTGACTTGACTGACCTTAGTACTACCCCTCAGAGGGCTCTCGCTTCTGCCACGGTCTTCGGGGATATCACGTTCATCACGGTCGTCGCGGTCGTCACGGTCGCGACTTAAGGCTCTGCTCTCGCTACGGAATCTGCCATTGCGACGAGGAAGTGGAGATGGTGATCTAGTGGGAGAACGGCGGCGACGAACCGGAGAAGGCGACTGTGAGTAACGCGATTTGGGGGTCGGAGATCGCGATTCGTAACGGTCTCGCAGAGGCGACTGGTAATCCATGGCGATGACGATGGCGATGGCGATGGCAGCGAAATGGTACTGGGTGTTTACTCTTCGTCGAAAGGGAATTGATCACAATACGTGTTAGGAACCAAATCAAGAGTCGCAAAAACTTGTCAAAACAAGTAACAAGTGTTGCAAGGCTGTAAAGTACCTAGATAATTAGTACGTGGTGGTTGAAAGGTGCGAAGTTTGAGTCGAAGCTCGAGAAGTCCCAAGCTGCAAAGCTAGAGGTAGGTACTGCTTTAGGTTAGGCTACATACCTACGTGTAGGTACCTAAATTAGCACCCTTCTTGCGTGCACAGTCCACCAAAGAGTGCTAATTTTTGTCCACCACCTTGGTAACTTAGATAAGTAAATATTCAGGCATTAGCCACGTGATGCTGGCATTATGCGCATACATGCATCTATCGGATAAATATCTATGTGAGGTGTGGCTGATACCAAGATGCTTTGTCATCTCCCAGGCAATCGGGTCTTGAAAGGCTAGATCCCTTCCCCTTCTCCCCTTCTACCTGGTACTCTCTCGGGTTGGCACATTCAACCCAATCAGCTCAATTCACGAAATAGACCGAATCTCAAGCAGCTCATGTTAGGTACCTATGCAACACTTGCAAAATTCCCCAAAGTCTGGGCTTCAAGATTAAACACGGGAGCCTTCCCAGTATCTCAGACTCGATATACAATCTGGACGGCTTACTTCTATACTTCTAATACACATATCTGAAATTGGGGTTCTCCCTATCTGTCAAATCCTCGAAAGCATGGGCGTACCCCTCATCGCGAGCCTCGCTAACCCCCGCCGTCGCTAGCTGGTCTCGCTTCTTGTTCTGCCGAGTAAGATAGAAGCGGAAGAATAACAGGATGAGAACGAGAAGAGCGTAGCAGCCGAGGTGAGTTGCGAACGCCGTAAAGTATTTGGGCGCTTCGCGCGAGAGGAACACCTGAGGGCCGATAGCGTTGCCCGCCGACCAGAAGATGAAGTTAGTCGCCACTACCACCGTCTTCTTCGTCTGCCCGCCAACGTTTCGAGACATCATGGAAAGACCCAGGGTCTGGGCCGCCCAGAAAGAAAGCGTGATGTAGTAGCTAATGAGCAATCCCACGTGCTGTGGGAAGCTCTCGTTGGGGATAGTCATTAGTAGAATAGTCCCGATAAATGATCTAGGGATTTGCTGTCAGTTACGGATGTCCTATACTCGTTTTAGGGGGGGTGTTGGTAGCTTACGGAATAACAAAACCTAGCATGACCAGGATATTCTGGCTAAACTTCTTTACCAGCCAAACCGACCCCAGCAGTACCATGATGATATAAAAGCCGAGGACCATGGCGAGAAGCTGTGTCTGCAAGTTCGTGAATCCGAGGCTGGAAGAGATGATCAGGTTGGCGAAAGCACCGAGACCGCTAGTCGGCAGAGTCGTCGTGAACTGGATGCCGGCGTAGCACCACGTTTGAGGATCGGTTAGAGCCTCCCAGACCTGGTCCTTCTTGAACACGCGGTTCTGCAGACCGGTCTGATTTCCTCGAACTCGCTCGACCATCAGATGCTTGTCTTCCTCGCTGAAGCACTTCGCACGCATGGGAGAGTCGGGCATCCACCACAAAACAAAAACACCGAAGATGACCGAGATGATACCGTATGCCAGGAAAAGCCACTGCCACGACCTGAGAGGGCCATCCGTGATCAAGGTAAAGCAGTAGGCAAGAAGGCCTCCCACAATCTGCTGCGCGCCGTTCATCATGTACCAGTAAGTGACCCTCGAGGCCTGTTCCTCGCGTTTGTACCACATGGCCGAGAGGATCACGAAAGCCGGCTGGCAAGCCGACTCGAAGAGTCCAAGCATGGTGCGGACGACGACTAAGCCGACGAAATTCTTACAGGCCGCATGACAAGCCAGAACTGTACCCCAGGCGATAATAGAAAAGCTGAGGTATTTGGCGACCGGAACCCGAGCGAGTATATAATTCTGTTTTTTCAGCTGTTAATAAGCCGTATAACGTTGTAGAGATGTGCAAGAAGCAGGCCTTACCTGTGGATACTCGACAACCAAGATAGTTATGTAAATGCAGGTTGTCAGCCAGGAAAAGCTCTGGCTGACTTTGCCCTCGGGAGTCAGCATGCCGGTGTCCTTCGGCAGGCCCATGATGGAAGAGAAGGACAGGGTGCCTTTATCGATGGCCTGGAGGAAGTACGTCGCGATCATGACGACCAGAACACGTTTATCGATCAGCCTTCGAAGCCTCGTGTCCTCTTCAGGTGATATCTCAATCCGGGCGGACGACGAATATTTGGCAACTTCCGAATCGACCTTGTCGTAATTCGCGCGTTCTCCCTTCTCCTCGATGTCGTCGGCTGCCGACCGCGCCCGCTCTACCTCAGCCATCGAGTACCTCTTCGCCGCATCGTCCTGGTGAGGCCTCATGGATGGGACGATGTCGGGGTCGGGAACTTCCATGGACGACATGATGACGAAAGTAAATATGACCTCTTTGATTGCTTCCGAAAAGAAGTTTCCTTTTGCGAGGTTATTCTTCGGTAGGTCTAGCAATGCCTCACAGATAAATCTGCTTAAGGATAGAGGGAAAAAGAGGCAAGATAAGACCTAAAGCTGGGAGGGAGTTGACATTTTATTCACGTCTCGCACCATTAAACCCCCGACTTGTTATAGTGCTGTAACATCGTAAGCGAGGTATCTAACAAGGGGTCAAAGATCGACTATACCATGAACGTTCACTCGCCTACATTAACCCAAGCTAGGAGACCATCTCATCGGATATCACCAAGGTGGGGTTCAGCGCAGGAATGTCGTTCGACGAATCATCTCGGAATCCATTACTCAAAGGTTTTCAGCAACGCGATAGTGCCTGTTTTAGTGCCAAACTATTCCAAGTAGGAACCTGGGCAATCTGGGGCTTTCTGGGGGGCCTGCTGGGGTTAGTTTCCCCAAAACCTGGGGGATGGAGAAGAAACCCCAAAGCCATAATCTGGAGTCCGGAGGGCTCTAAGCTGGCATGCTGGCATCAGGCCCGAACCCCTGCCGCTTTAACGGAGCTCCAACTTCTTCGGGTGGAAGGGCCCTATGACCTCCGGGGTTCTTCCTCCTCAGACAGCTAGCCTCGGTGATAGCTAGACCGAATACCTCGCCAAGTTGATAAACGGGGTCCGGGGTAACTCTCCCTTGAAGAATCTCATACGCCTTCACAAGCCTCGATGCATTCAGCCTTCGGTCTAAAAGATCCCCGTGCTCATTTTCGTCCGCCGTGTCTTACTGCAGCACCGTAGCAATTTGATGGAGGGATAGTATATCAAGTGACATAAGACCTTCAAAACTCTGGAGACAGGTACCAGGCGGGGGTGTCGAGAGGATGTAATGCCCCGACGACTGGGGACACTTAAGACGCTACGATATGCATGTGGAGTACATCGTACCCTTACTCCTCACGAGAGGAATTTCCGAGAATTCATATTCTTATTTTAACAGACTCAAATAGCTCCGGTGCTCTAATGCTCTAAAATAGTCGTGACAAGAGTCAATTTTCTCGCTCGAACTTGTAGATCTAGCAAGCGGTAATTTCAATCAAGAAAAGAGCATCACTTGTCCAGTTTGCCACCTTATTAAAGAAGACAAGTCATAACGAACACTGCAGATACCTGGTTAGCTGGGTTAACTTGCCCAAGATGCCGGCAGAAGTCCATGGAATCAAATCCAGCGACGTCCACGCCAAGATTCAGCTTCTTATCGATGGACTCGTGAACATCAAAGACCAGACTGGAGAGTTTCTCCTAACGTTGGAAGACGGCCGTGTCATTGACACGAAAGGGTGGAACGACTGGGAATGGACTCACGGCATCGGCCTTAACGGAATATGGGCCTACTATTCGTTGACTGGGGATGAAAAGTACCTTAAGATCATCGAAGATTGGTTCGCGAATCGATTCGCGGCCGGCGGCACTACCAAGAACATCAACACCATGGCCGTATTTCTCACGTTAGCTTACGTTTACGAGAAGACGGGAAATCAGACCTACCTTCCCTGGCTAGACAGCTGGGCCGAATGGGCGTACCACGACCTGGAAAGAACCAAGTACGGCGGCATGCAACACATTACATATTTGGAGGTGAACGACCAGCAACTATGGGACGACACGCTTATGATGACCGTGATGCCTTTGGCTAAGATTGGGAAGCTACTCAACAGGCCGCATTACGTCGACGAGGCGAAGCGGCAATTCCTCATCCATATCAAGTACCTATTCGACACAAAGTCCGGCCTATTCTTTCACGGGTGGACCTTCCACGACGGCGGGCACAACTTCGCCAATGCGCTATGGGCAAGGGGAAATGCGTGGTTGACCATCGTCATTCCCGAGTTCTTGGAGCTGTTGGACCTACCCGCCAACGACCCCATCAGAAACCATCTCCTAGACACCCTGAATGCGCAGTGCGAAGCTCTAAAGCCGCTACAGGTGTCCTCGGGCCTGTGGCGCACTCTCCTAGACCAACCCGAGGAAGAGGGATCGTATGTTGAGTCCAGCGCGACAGCTGGATTCGCCTTCGGGATCCTCAAGGCGCAGAGGAAGAAGTACATTGGGAAAGAATACGAAGCCGTGGCACTCAAGGCAGTACAGGCGGTATTAGATAACATCGACGCCCACGGTGAGCTCCTAAACACATCGTTCGGCACGGGTATGGGACACACCTTGCAGCATTACAAGGACATCCCAATTACGAGTATGCCGTACGGACAGGCAATGGCTATCATGGTACTGGTCGAATTTTTGAGGGTGTTCATCTAGATAGAGGAATGAATTAATGCGTCTACCGTGTAATGAAGATGATTCGTCGCCCGTTCCTATTCCCGTAGAGTAGCAACTATTCCGTACTCTACTCGGGAATCATCAAGCAAGAAGAGCCTTCTTCACTAAATCAACCTCTTCCGCTGTCCCACAAACTAATCCGGCGGTCTCGTTCAGATCTCCTAATGGCGTGTCCAGTATATTTGTTCCGTCGGCTGGGTTAATGGCTTTCCCACCAGCACACTCGACAATTAAGGCGACAGGGAATAGCTCATACAGACGTCGTAATTTGGCCTTGCTGGCGGCTGTCACGGGCGAGATGTAGATGCCGTGACCTTTGACTAGCGCGTGAACCACATCCGGGACGAGCCCGCCGCTGTATCGCAGCGTATACTTTTTCTGTATAAAGTCCGACACCAGCGTCATATACTTCGCGTCGTCGGCTGCACTTCTCAGGTTGGCCGGGGCAAAGTAACGAGTCTTGAAGGGCGGCTCTACCAATCGGACAGCTGTACGAATGATTTCGGTGTCCTCTAATCCCTTCTCGCCTACTCCTAGCTCCAGGCAAACTGGGTCAAAACCCGGCACTCGTAGGGATACAATAGCTGTGGTTCGTGGACCGTAGACACCAAGCACGGCGGCAACCTGTTTGGTGGCAGGCAGTTGATTAAGGGCTGTCTTCCCCTGCCATATGCCGATAATTGTGCCTACCGTCCAGTTCGGTGCTATGATGGAGCTTCCATCTAAGGGGTCGAATGCAATCGTGTAGTGCTCCTCGGGGATACTACCAGCCGATGTCTCTTGCGAGCTTTTTTCTGTCGGGTCCTCTTCGCTGCTGGCAGTGACAACGAAAGGACACTGTGAGACAGCCTTTCGAATGCTATTCTCAGCCAGGACATCCACATTCAACTGGTCGTCGCCGAATGCATTTGCACTTCCCGCACGCGACACATGTTGCGACCTCTTAAGGATTTTGCTGATGTCCGAGATACTGTCAATCAGAGTGGGCAGTACCGAGCCGATTAGTGCTTTATGCGCCTCCGACGGGAGTACAGAACGAAGATGACGGATCAATTCGGAATCAGCCATCGTATTTGACTGGAAGTTGGAAGCACTTTAAAGGTCTCTCCCGAGCTCGCCGAGCTGTGAAAATTAAGTGCTCAAAAATAAGGTATGCAGTTATCCATATGATATCTACCGATATTTGAATACCTCATGTACCTTTAGAACGATATGCTGAAGAAACAGTCCCCGACGGCCTTTTCCGGTGCAAGATCTTGGTTACACTCACTTATGACGACGCGAAAAGTAAGCCATCTCATAGGTCGCTTTCCTCTTACTCTACCCCTTTTAGTCTAGACCGACCAGGATTGATCAGCTAGGCGTGTAGATATTCACAGCCCAAATTCTCAGCTAATCCCTATGAATGTTCGTGTGGGACAAGATTTTCGCGCATCGACGCTCTGAACGCTTAGCATTTTTCATATTCTCACCATTTCTCTTCGAAAGCGAATACGCGCAAGAACCTAACTTTTAAACACTGGGGGAAGAGTACAGCGTGCTATCTTCAAATGATATTAGAGCCTTGTGGGAGGCAGTCTTTGACCCTTCTCCAAGGCAAGGAGGATAACGTCCACGAAGCTGCCCTCAGCTGCTGGCGCAAGGATGGCATCGCCAAGTATATCGAGGTTAGCGCTAAAATCGGCTGTCTCCCGATCGGCCTATTCCAGTTGACCAGTGCAGGCCTTGGGATTTCCTCGAATCTCTATACTTGAAAGCTCCTAAGCTCGCAGCCGTTGCGATAAGATATTACCGATCACAAATTTTGGTGTGGTCTCCAAATCCAGCAGAACTATCGAGATCTCGTGCGCGGCACCGAGCCAAATCTTTAATTTGAACGCATTTTAGAACAGATCAGTCTTTGCTATTTCCATCTAATCTAGATGTCCAAAGCACGGGAAGATACAGCTCTTATGAGCTAGCTGCAGGCTTGGCCGCCTCGGGTTCCGTCTCCTCCTTCGCCGAGGCCTTTTTCTCCGGCCGGTCGATGACCAGCCGAGCTACGCGGCCGTGCTCATGCCGCGTAGTCAAAAGAGTAGGCAGCAACGTCGCCTTGGCCCAGTATAGAACTTACAGGCGTATCGAACACCGAGACCATCTTTCTCGTTAGCGGACTGCTTATCGCCGAGAGGAATCTTTAGACCAACCCCGATCTAAGGGTCTGTATTGACGATTTTCCAAGCGATGATTCGCGAGCTGATAGGTAACCCTGTGCCGAGAGGTTTTCCTGCTGCGATAATAGGTCCACCAGGACTTAGGAGTAATGCACAATCTTTGGAGAGGGTTGATTACTTGGCCGGAGCGGTAGGTGCGGTGGTGGTGGGAGCGGGAGTCGTAGAAACAGTGGCAGACATGGTGAAGATGAGTTAAAACGACAAGGCTCAAAGGCAGAAGAAAAGAAGAGATATAATGACAACTGTAAATCGAAGCAAGTACCGGTCTTAAAGATAATCGAGGATTCTACCTAAGCAATCAGCACGCCACGAGCTTGCCTCTGGGTTTTTCTGCCGGCAGTGAGACACGTACCCGTGTGACGCATCGCTTACCCACGCGTTTAATATTCCAAATTAGAGAAAACGGTGAAGAAGAAGAAGAAGAAGAAGAAGAAGCCAAAGTTTACGGGGTGACACTGCCAGCTGTCAAAAACACTCTGAAAACTTTATAAGGAAATTCTATACTCTACAAATAGCGCAGCTCGTTCCTTTAGCCACACGTTCAAAGCAAGCGATCTGAAATGGAAACCTAGCACTCAGTGACCTGTTTCAATCGCTAAGTGTAGGCGAGCGATGGTATTGAGTGTTATGAAGTTACCTCCTAACCTGGTTACTCAAATGTTGGCTAAGGAGTATATTCACTATCGTATCCTAATCCTGTAGTATGTAAAAGTATCGAGATAAAACCTAGATGATTTCGGAGACTCAGAAAACTAGCCGGTGACTTATTTTGTACGGGGTGGAAACACTCTTGTCTCTCATCTTCCGTCTTCCGTCTTCCGCCTTCCGTCTTCCGAGTCCCGAGTTCCGATGGACTACGGAGACTTATAAACATTAAAATCTCACAATTCTCTTACATGTCGGACCTCAGTATAATTCATCTCTTACCCTCTTGTCATATCGGTACCAGAATCTTTCGACACACATTCCACATTCCGGAGCCTTTCTAGTCACAATGCCAGGCCGAATTCAACCTACGTCAGATGTCGAGAGACTTTGGAATGAAGAGTACCTACTTCATAGCCATGACATATCAAAGAATGGTTTTCTCCCTGATCAAGAGCCCCTAAGGCGGCTTCCTAGTCCTTATTACGCTCCCTGGGAGTTGGTGTTAGACGATCTTCCTTCGCTGATCAAGAAGAGGTTGATCCGAAAAGTCGTAGACCGCATACCGGTCCTTTCTACGAGTAAACTTCATACGGAAGCAGAATGGCGACGAGCCTACGTTATTCTTTCTTTCCTTGCTCATGCATACATCTGGGGCGGCGAAAGGGCGTCGGAGGTGCGTAACACTTCCTCCTTAAGGAATTCCGTGGCTAACAAACAGACAGGTACTCTCACCATCGATATCAGCACCCTACCTTCACGTATCAGAGCACCTAGATCTTCCGTCAGTTGCGACGTATGCTGCACTCAACTTGTGGAATTTCGCATGCAACGGATCCGACCTGCGAGAACTTGACAGTTTGCACGCTTTACACACATTTAGTGGCACCGAGGACGAGTCGTGGTTTTACTCAGTATCTGTCGCGATGGAGGCAGAAGGCGCATATATAATCCCGGTCATGCTTCGAGCACTTGAGGTCGTCCAACGTCGTGATTACTCGACTATAGCAAAGAGCCTAGACGAATTGGCTGTCTGTATAGAACGGCTTGGCAAGCTCCTCGACCGGATGGACGAGAAATGTGATCCCATGATATTTTACCATCAGATCCGTCCATTTCTGGCCGGGAGCAAGAACATGAGTGCAGCCGGCCTTCCAAACGGAGTCTTGTACGAAGATGGACATGGTGCACTCAACTGGAAGCAGCTAAGAGGTGGGAGCAATGGGCAAAGCTCTCTTATTCAATTTTTTGACGTTGTTCTCGGGGTCGAACACAAATCGTCCGGTAGCATCACGCGCGCAACTCCAGCGAGCTGCTCAGGCGCGGCCGAACCGACGAGCTTCCACGAAGAGGTCCGGTCTTATATGCCTGCGCCTCACAGAGAGTTCTTAGAACGTATCTCGCGTATGGACAGCCTGAAAGAACTAGCCAGCGAGCGTGCCACGTCGGAGGAGCATATCCAGCTGAAACTATCCTTCCAAGCCGCCACTAAAGCGCTCGGCGACTTTCGAAATAGGCACATGCAGATTGTTACGAGATACATCATTGTGCCATCGAGAAAGCAATCGCAGCTGCCAATAGTCAATCTTGCCACGGCGTCATCAGCATTCGACCGGAGACCAGGCGGGGAGTTGACTGGGACTGGAGGGACGGCACTTATACCATTCCTAAAGCAGACGCGCGATGAGACATACGTAACGGGAACGGTGATCTCAAGAACCTAGAGGAGAATGGGTGTCTTTCATGTTGTACATAGGTACCTAGGTAGACAGTAATGTAATTAGACTCGACATAAATCGTATACGCTAAAGGCTGCTCCTACACAGGAACGATATTTCTTGACCATAACTCGATCGATATGTCTTGAGGAGACTTATTAGGTCCACCGACTTAGAAAGGAGTATGAAAGACCTCGGATGCGGTAACGGAAGTTCGGATCGGGAAATCGATTGTTAGCGCATCTCCAGCTTTTGCTTTTTATTTCCGCCTCCTTTCTTCTAGTGCTTCCGAGTTTCCGATATGGATCCGTCTACTTGTTGTTATCAAGTTTTAGAGGGGCGTGAGATAATGTTTTAGATCGGATAGACCCAAGACTAGATTCTCGGAACTGTACCTAAGAACTCCACGAGAGCTTCTATCCGATGCCAAGTCATGTCTCCGATAACTCGTACACGAGTTGCTAACGCCTGCGATATATGCAAACAACGCAAAGGTACCTAGAAAAAAGGATGCATTCCCTCTCCTAGGTGATAATCTCTATGTACCTAGGTAGTATCTTTGGTTAGCTAATTACGTCGCAGTCAAATGTGATGGGAATTTGCCTTGTAGCTATTGTAAAGCCCGGCGGGGCAGTTTGACCTGTCACTTTTCTCCCGCAACCCGTCGTCGAGCAAGGAGACCGCATTTGCCTTCTCCTGGACCCTCAACGGTCCAGCAGTCATCCGTCCCGTCGTCTGCCAGGCCGGAGGCGTCACCTGGCATTGAAGATAACCCGCTCCTCTCGGTTGGATGCCCTCACACATCGGACAACCTCACCCACGGGAGTGATGTCTCTGCAGAAGAGGAAGCAGACGTGCCTCGAGAGGCGCGTTTATTGTGCGACGCGCGGGGTAAATCAGGTGCGGAATGAGACCTCGCCTCGTCGATCCTTCTAGCGAACGTTACAGCTAACATTCCTTTGTCACAGTTTTCATCGGCGATTGCGCACCGCTCTCTCTCTTCCAGACGGTGCGCCAAATCGTAACATCTCGGGTGGATCCGAATGCTTTCACACCTCAGACTAGTCGGGTTTCGATGTTAGAGAATTCAACTTCGAGCCCGTTGATTCTAGCTACCAGCAAGGAGCCGTGTTTAGATCCTGCCAGCACCGAACGGCTCGTGTCCATCTTTCTTTCAGTGGTAACCTATCTCCAGTCTGAACTTGTCTTCGTGCCAGTGTACATTATTCTCTGACCCCTATTGCAGACATCCGGGTTGGTTGATCTTTTCGACAGCGCCCGCCTCTCGGACGACATATCCACCTGGCTTGCCAACGAAAATGCGCCCAAGGATGCGTCCTCTGCCGTCAATTACTTGGTAATTGCTATTGGGTCTCAGTCCGTCGACGAGGGGTCTGCCGTTGAATATTTTCAATATGGAAAAGCCCTGGCATTGTCCTGTCTCGGCGGCGACCTGGGAATCGAAACGGTTCAGGCCTTCGCCCTCGTAACCTTGTATATGCTTCGTGCATGCCAAATCAACGGCTCGTTTCTCTTTTTTGGTACGTTTCACGAATGAATGCGATCTGCTCCTACAACTGAAACTCGAAAAAAGGGATCGCCGCGCGCGCTGCGTATTCAATTGGTCTACATAGAACAGAGGTCAATTCTCGATTTGGCGCGGAGGTACACGCTCAAAGGTGCGACCCTTGTTGTGAGTGAAGAGGACCAGTGTTAAAAGTGACTAGGGACCGTCTTTGGAAGAGCCTGCGAGTCCTCGACCTATTCCTGAGTATATCCATGGGTAGACCGCCAGCGTTAGGGGACATAGACTGCACAGTTCCATGTCGAGCCTCAGATGCCGACGGATACGAGAAATTTGACCTGTTGAACGCGTCGGTACAGATATTATCCATTGCCGAGGAGATCGTACTTCAGGTGTACTCTAGGAGAAAGATTTCACTCCCGCTTACCGAAGGAATCTCGCGCCAACTTCGAGACTGGTCGAGCAGGTGGCTTTCTCGCCTAAAACGAATCGTTGCGAGCCCAAATCGAAAAGACGGAGCCGAGGTCATCGGGGCGTGCCAGGCCATGTCCTCCTATTATTACGCCGTTATGCTGGTAGCGAGACCCTTCCTCATGTACGAGTTATCTAAACGGCTTCCGGATAGTACTACGATGGTCGATACGCCCAGTGGCGGCAGCGATAATTCAGGGAGGGCAAAGCTCGCAAATGCGTGTATCGATGCAGCTTGTCTCATGGCAGAATCGGTATTAGACTTAGTAAATCGGGGACTTTTGGACAGGCGCATGCCGCTGATAGTGTAAGTTAACCATACCGGCGTCTCCCACCTTCTGCTGACTGACTGTGTAGTTCCTGGCTATTCGCGTCATCCTTAGTACTTGGAGTCGGCCTGCTGGGGAGATTCGGTCGCATCCTCGAGAAGTACGCGCACATGTCTATCGCCGCCCTAGAATACTTTGCGAGGGATGATACACATGCCGTGCAATACTCGCTCATTGCCAAATCGTTACTATCGAGCGCGTTAAAGTACCTCCAAAGAAGAGATGTCGACGAACGTCTTCAGATTACAAAGAGTTCATCCCAGCTATTTGGACTCATACCTCCACCACGAGAAGACTTGGCGCCCGCCGATACTTATGAATCAAGAACGATAGCGTCAGATCTCTTAGAAACCGATGTACCGCAGAATTCACCAAATCACGAACTGCTTGCCTCTCTCTTCCACGATATCGACCCTGCTCTCCTATCATTAGGCTGTTCGCTTGATTCTGCATCAGGTACTTCATTTTCAGGCAGAGACCAGCAGGATCAAACCGATCACGTTTTCGGGGCTCTCAACTTATTCCCCCTATTGGATGGAAACGGTCACATTGATCTTACGCATTACCTCTAGCCTCTTATTGTTTGCGTCATATCATCATTGCCTGTTTCGGGGAAATAGAAAGAGCGAGAGAGAGGCTACGGTCTACCTAATGTGAAGAACCCGGTCGATTCATACATGGGACCCTGCCGTGCTCGGTTTTCCTCGATTCAGACCCTGGATAGATGCCTCTCATGGACTCACTAGACACAACCTGGACATTGCTATTTTCAGTGATCTATTACAAACAGATCGTGTTCCTGCCTCATTATTACTGCTTGTCGCCATTGCCGTTCTTCTCCATTCTCCATATCAAGATAATCATAATTCCTTTCGCGCGGATTTAGCATGTGAGCCACTTTTTCTGGTCGAATAGAGGCTCTTCCATCTAGACCAGGGTAATCGGTGCGACTATATGATAGCTCTAGGCCCTTCCACGTCTAGCTTATACCTACTTCGATCGCGGATCTTCAAGATACTAGCCAGGCTAGACGAATGCAGCAATCGTAAGCTTAAATGGCCCCACAGGCGGTAGCAAACGATTTAGCCAATGATGTTATCACAGTTACATAGAGGCAATTGTCTCAGGTCAAGGTAAACGTAAGCAAATTCCTTCAATACTCGGTACAGCGCAGAACGCCACAGCGGTCCGTCCCGTCACTAATAGTCATAGTACGGAATAGTAGCATTCGTATTTGGAGAAAGCCCTTGCCTCTTTACCCTCTCGCCCGTTAAGAAATCGTCGACTGGTTATTATCCTTCTTTAGGATTCTTTTACAGTATTCCGTAAAAGATATTCGTGTCGCCACTGGTCAGCCTTCAGCCATGTCTTAGGAGGTAGGTACATGTCGTACCATATCAGACAGGAGACAATTGGATCCAATTTCCGGCGACATAGACTAGCTCACCGGTGAGGATACGTTCAAACAAGAATTCTACGCGATTTCACAGAAACGAGATTGCCGAGAATGAATGCCTTGAGCGGCCATCCCACTCAGAATACTACCTCCCTGGTAGAATGTCGATTATCTACATGACGGGCGCGGCGCATATTATACCTATCAGTAGGCAGGAATCGGTTCCACAGTATCGAGCAGCCAAGGCAGCGTCCGGCCATGCAGGGATCGTAAACAAGGCTGCTAGGATGACTCTCATCAGACGCGGGGGGGATCCCATATAGTAACCTCTTATGGAGGACCCCTGTGTCTAATACTGCCCAACTACCTGATCTATAGATACAACACACGATAGGGCTAACGTTGAACCGCCTAGTCCCTTCGTGAGACGCTTCGATACGACTTGCTAGCATTCAATGGAGATCCTACTCAGTTTCGGAGCCGAGGCGGTCGTCGATCGGGAGGGTTTCCGATGTGTGAAGGTTACATAATTTATCCGGACCAGGTTTCCCTGGCCGAAAATACCGGAAGCGACATGTGTTCACGATGCGTGGGGTTATTGGGCTGGCGTACGACGTCCTATACAGCTGTCGCCGCCGATGTATACCACGAAAGGGCTATGTTACGCTAGAAGAGCCGTCGTTGCGTTCGGTGTTGCAGGGGCATCTGTACCTCGGAGTTAGTATAACTACCCTGGTAGCCTTTGCTGTGGGTTCTCTCCTATATCTGTATTATACCCATGTCTGCTTTTGCTCACTTCACCTTGTTTCACCTCCCTTCCCCTATTTGATTTAGACGTGTAACCATATCTGTGGCTATCTAGGACTTTCTCATATAATTCGACAGCCTCCCTTCACGAAGATGCTCGGCACTTATTCCCCCCCTCCCAGAAATTAGATAAGGTCGAGTAAGCTCTGGCTAGATCCTATGGAGTCCCTTCTAGCCGAGTGAGATTCGAGACTAACCCCTTAAACCAGGTGTGCGACAGACGCTACTCGCAACTGCCGACATGGCTTCCGCACGCGGTAGAGCACTATACTGCATCTTCGCCAGTATACTACCCGGACCCAAATTACTGCAGGGGCTCAGGGGGGGTATCTGTGAATCCCTGGTGGATGTATAGGCACTCCCACGAGAAGTATATCTATCTTACACGCAATGTAGACTCAATGGGTATCTAAAGAGACCGCAACCTCGTCATCTGTCCTTGTTCTGAAACCTGATCGTGTATTTCATCATATCGCTGCCACGATGATTGCAGGCTCCTTCGTTGAGTTGCTATTGCGCCAGTGGCCACTAGCCTTGGTGGTGGCAGCTGTTCTCTATCTCACTCGGAACTACTTCAATAGGGGGCTGAACAAGTATCCCGGGCCGCTCCCGGCGCAACTCACAGATTGGTTCAGGTTCTACAAGGTCTGGCAACGGCGACCTGAGCAATGGCACATTAAAATCCATGAGAAATATGGCGACGTCGTGCGGCTAGGTCCTAACGCCCTATCCTATGGAAACCCGAATGCCATCAAGGCTATTTACGGTCTCGGAAAAGGATTCACAAAGGTACGTCTATACGCAATTTCTCTTGTAAACACCCTCAAAGGAATACAAGCTAATAATTCCGATAATTAGTCGGACTTCTATCCCGTTCAGATGGCAACGTCAAAGGGAATTCGCCTTCCAACCTTGTTTAGTACCCAATCCGAGCATTTCCACTCGCAGCTGAAGCGGAGCGTGAACCACGCCTTCAGCATGTCTAGTCAGATGCAGTACGAGCCGTTCTTCGATTCAACGAACGAGGTGTTCTTGGACCAGACGGACAAGAGATTCGCGTCTACTGGCGAGGTGTGCAACTTCTATCGCTGGCTGCAGTTTTACACATTCGACGTGATCGGAGACATGGTGTACTCTAAGAGGCACGGATTCCTGGAGTCCAACGTAGATGTCGACAACATTGTACGCGACAACGCGAGGCTCTTCGACTACGCTGCTCTGGTACGGACCCCTTTTCTTATCAATCTAGCTTGAGAACGAACATGGCTGACGACCTGGGGTAGATTGGGCAGATCCCTTTTCTCGACAAGCTCTGGAACAAGAATCCCATCCGGCTATGGGCCGCTAAGCACGGCATCGGTGAGGCGACGTTTGGTGTTGCGCGCTTTGCAAAGGCACGGCTCGCAGAGCGGCATCCTAACGGCACGACATTCTCGAAGGAAAACTTCGCTTGGGAGCAGACCAAGGACACCCCACCCGACGTACGTAATATCCAAAGTTCCTTTTTCCCCTTTCTAGTATCATTTCTGTTCGCTTGGGAGTAATCACCCCCTGGCCCATCCCCTTTCTAAACAAGCAACTACTAACTCCTGCTGAAATAGTTATTATCACACTTCATCCAAGCCAAGTTTGAGCGCCCCAACTTCTTTAACGACCAGCTGGTCATGACCATGTGCGTCTCGATGGCATTCGCCGGATCGGAGCCCGCCGCCGTCTCGCTCAGCGGCGTATTCGCCTCGCTCCTCAGGCACCCAGAATCTATGAAGAAGCTGATGGACGAGCTGGACGACAAGAGCAGGGCCGGCCACTTCAAGGACAACCGGCTCGGCCTCGTAGATC
>JAOWAP010002194.1:0-16458 GCA_028565235.1 Hypoxylon lenormandii
TCTTCCGATCTGTGGTGACGGTCTTCGGAGCTCGGGCCCGGGCCCGGCTTAAGAGCACCGATAGCGTCCCCGATGTGACCGCTGCCGAGAGCCTCGAGGAAGGCTCCGGACTTAGAGCGGGTTCTAGTAGAACTGTGACGGTCGTATTCGCGCCCGCGCGAAGACATCTTTCATAGACTTGTTCAAATCTCGTTGCTAATTGGGGTATAACAGAATAGAATATGGAAATAATCCAAATAGTGGTTACCGCTAGGGCTGAAGTCCAAACTCAAATATTCCCAGCCCGTTGGAAAGGCCATTATATGGTTAGATCCGTACTCACGGCGAACCGATCGATACCATTGTTAAGTCATACAGCAGCGAGACGCATGCAACTATTTCGTCATCCGCTTTAGATCTTCGGATCAGAGCCAATGATGGTGGGTAACAAATCTTGGCACAACATATTGGAAACCGGTTTTATATCTACTCCGTCCTCTCATAATTGTAAAATGATTGGAAAGCGCTTTCAACACGCTGCTATTATAGGGCGAGTAGAGAGGGTGAATGTTGTGTGACGGTAACGTTAAATACCTCTCGGGCAACATCCCGGAGCCCCTCGCATTCATTGGATAAAACGCTAATCAGCTAAAAATGAGTCGCATACGAGTTCCCTGCAGATGATGTCGTTATTTGACGATTCTTGATAGTCTTGAGATGCCATCCTTGCTAAAGTGAGCATATAAACTCTAGTGGACGACTACCTACATGGAAGATTACTTCTGACTGGGTATTAGATCGTCTCCCTAATGAAACCCTCCCTTTAACGTACCAAGGTATATGCCTGAACACCCTAAACTCCCATCACGATGCAAAATGTTATAATACGCCACGCGAGAAGCCATTGACGTATCCAGAGACCATCTTATCAAACATCACAACCTCTATCAACTCCTGGGCATATCCTTGCTCGAAATATCCGCGACAAGATTCCTGAATTGCGATTCAAAAGCAGCGATCACGGGGGAGACATCCGGAGGATCAGGTGATGTCTGTTCTTCCTGTTCGGTGACAGCATCCGAATCCCAAGTCTCCGAACTGGCAACAGCTTCTGTCTTTCCAAGAGCCTTCGAGCCTTTGACTTCCTTCCCAGTTCTCGGTGCGCTTGTGGGCGTGCTCGGCGTGATGATAGTCTCATCGAGTAGACAGTGCCATCGTGTTATGTATACTCCTGGCCCGGTCATGTTCCCACCGACCTTTTTCGTCTCTTCATTTTCATCCACACCGTCTATAATTCTTTGCATACGCGTTATTGACGTTGCTTCTAAATCAGAGAGGTATTTGGCATGGGCATCAATGGCAACCTGGATGCTACTCTTTTTGTCGTCTGGTAGGCCGTCAAAAAGGTCTTGTAGCTGCTTGTCCATCCTTCCAGCAACATCACCATTATCTTCCGATCCATGTCGGAAGACCTGAAGACTGTTCTTGGCCCATTCAAGCCATGTTTCTCGCAGCTCAGGGCATCCTTCGGCGAAATCGTGTAAATACTCGTAGGCTAGTTGACGGTTTCGTCGCAGCAGAGCGACGTAATCTTCAACGGACGGTGGAATAGGGGCCTGGTCGCCATCTTGCTTCTTCGGCTTGCTTGTCGCTATCAAGTCAGTCAAGAAGCTTTCGACCGAACTGATGTGTTTCCGTAGGTCTACGTTCTTGTGAATTGCCCGAATCATGGGTTCAAAAACAGATACTCCGTCTCGGACGATCGAGGTCGTGAGGTCCGGGCTTTGACGGCATAGGGCTTCCGCAATCTTTTCCCTGTCGCGTATAGCGAGCTGGGCAGAATAATACTCCAGACATTGAGTGTGTTGCGCCTCCGTAAGCGAACTTGCGATATCCTTGTCCTTAGTCTCTAAGATGGCGACGACTATGGACTTTTTATCCAGCTTGCTTAACTCGCGGATTGCTTCACGTTGTTCCCTAGGTGCTTGGAGGTGCTCGTCGATTATAGCTAAATGCGAGTCATCGGGTCTTTCTTTCCTTCGCCTTATGCTATCGGTAGCCTTGCGAAAGTCACCTGTATCCCATTCTAGAACAAGTGATATGATCCTAAAGATAATTAGAACCTATAACATTGGGCTTGTAGGTTGCCACATACCTTTGAAATAAATTCATTCCATCAGAAGCATTCTGCGTGAAACCAAGCCAGTTTGAGATTGCCCCGACACTGACTTTGGCTAGGAATAACCGGACCATGGCGTTGATCATTGTGCCAGCATTTCCCACACGTAACGTTTGCCCTACCACCGTGTACGGAACTAGGCTGTGGACGTTGGAAAGCAATTTCAGCAAGTAAGGTCCTTCGGCGGAAAGAACAAATAGATGATGAAGGAAGGTAGCGATGTAGATGATGGCAAAGTCAACAGCCGCTTTCACAGCCGGTGAATGGTTTTCGATACTCGTAGTCTTTGCAAATTCGTCGAACAACTCGTCAAGCAAGTTGCCATAGACTAGATGTTGAGCCACGTCGTCCCAAGCTCTAGTAAGATCCTCTGCTTTGTGTACGTCATATTTTCCCTTGAGGTTCGGTAGTGTACCATTGGGCACGCCACTCAATAAGCCCCTGGTGATGCATTCGTGGATGACGGAGGCGGCCGAAGCGAGCCTCTTCCTACTTCCGAGAGTGCCTTTATCGTAGCTCTCCGACAAGTCTGCTTCGCCGAGTCTCCTCATCATATTCCGGAACTTGGAGGACCAAAATTCGGGTGGCAAATCCCTGATTCCAGGAGCAGGAAGAACTAATCTGGTAAGGAGAAGCTGCAACAGCGGAGCCGACGATCTTGAGATGTCGCTACCGTTGTTCTTACGGGCCGGAGAGTCAAATGGATATCCATACTTTCCGATGGCATCAGGGTCCTTGAAACTTTGGACCTCAGTATAGGTCTCATGGTGAACGAGAATGTCGAGTAAGGCCCCTAGCTGCTGCGGCGAGAGAGTCGCGGAAGACATGATACGAGATTATAGATGCCGAAGCAGGGGTGTCAGAAAATGAGAGAGTATTTTCATATGTGTGGTATGGCGTGTATTTGATGCATGGCGATGAGTTTGCAGTGTTTTGGTGCCTGGTACGAAACAATACAAAGCTTCGTATTATCGAAGCCAAGAACGCGGCTCTTGAGACCCTGACTCTTCGCAGCGGATGCTGACGTCATCTGGCTTGGATGGTCTAAGCTTAGATGCCCCTTTTGGCTGTGCCATGACCCGTACAAAGCACAAATGCCTGAGGTGTAGATGTTAACTTACTGTTCATTCGCCAAATATTGGGTGAATATTAAGTCCGACTTGAACTTGAACTCTTTCGTGTACCTCAGGTACATACATGTACCCAAGTACACGTAGAGATGGCACGGCTAAAGACATACCGGATATGAGCATATTTGACTTCGCTATTACGATTTCACCATTTTGTCATATCGCCTGTGCGCTTATCGTCCGCCCATCTCCGAACTTTTCGCGACGAGATCCGACAATTCTCCAACAACCTGGAAGCTCTCTTGAAACAGCCCTTATGCCATCAGCCTCAAAATGATTCGTAAGGACAATGCCGCCAGGCCGCGATGATGTCGACGGCTCGCCTCAGGATCTTTATAGAGGTGTCCTTCCTGTAATACCATCCGATGGAAGTCTAGATAACCCTTCGCGCAATAATGCCGCGACCGCCGCGTCAGCCGCAGGTGTCCGCGCCTTGAGTGCTCAGGCCATCGCTTTTTACTTCCGCGCTCCTGTCAAGGCCTTCTTCCGGACCCGAGTAGACTACCTAGCATATGCGCGAAGCGTGCATCAAACACAAACGGAACTACTGGCACGCGCTGCTGCTAATAACCAGACGGCCTCACGGCTGAGCCTCACCCTTAGGCAAGCATGGATGTGGGCAAGAGGCACTACCCCTGGACTGCTCACATCCGTTATCCAGCAGCATGGATGGAGTATTGTCCCCCAGCAGATCCTTCCGCCACTCATGGCGAATGTTGGGGTCGGTGCTGTTTTGTACACCAGCTATCTACACATTCTGGGGACTTTGCACGAGGAAACTTCTAGGGCGCCAAAGAGGGTCTTTCCACCACCAGATCCGATCCACACCATTACCGCAGGATTCTTAGCTGGTACTATTCAGAGTGTCGTCGCAGCCCCACTTGATGCCATCCAGGCAAGATATGACCACCGTGATCTCATTTCTGCTGGTGATGGGAATGGAAGACCGAAGAGTATGTGGTCGTTCTCGGCGGAGAAGCTAAGAGAGATAGGACTGCGCGGAGTCTTTGCTGGATGGGGTTTATCATTTCTGAAGGATAGTTTCGGGAGCGCTATCTTCTTCGGCACTTTCGAATACATGAAAGCTCAGAGCTACTATCGGTTCATCCTCTGGTACTACGGCGGGTTGCATCCGGATGTCGTCGATGTGCTAGCCCAAAAGAGGCCGCTCACCGGACAGGCCGCGGCCGATGATGCTGCCAAGGGTCCCAGCCGCCCAGTGATCATACGACCGCATTATGCGCTCGAGCCAATGTTTCTACTGCTCGCCGGCATCACGGCATCGTTCACCCAGCAGATGATTCTTCACCCTTTAACTCATATTCAAGTTCAACATTGGGATCATTTAGAAGACTTGGACGCGAAAGCAGCCAAGATGAAGGACTCTGCAGCCGCGAACCCTAATAAACCAAGACGCAAGTGGCGTATGCTTCGAGCTTATTACCACGCCTATCAAGAGACTTGGACTCAGTGTGTGGCCGAGGCCACGTCCGAGGGTAGAGGATTGACGAAATGGCTATATCGGGGATTTTGGTGGAACACGAGTAAGTGCCCTTCATCACCAGCACAGCAGTGTGTCTTAACACTACAGTTACTAATTGTTATCTACTACAGTCCGACAGGTGCCCAGCACTAGTGCTGGTTTGATTATTTTCGAGTTGGTACGCCGTAAATACGGAGGCGGAAATGAACCGGTACGGGTGGCAAAAGACGATTACGAGATTCTTCTTGATTAGATTTGAGTAATTGTTCTAGTCTCGGGCGTTCGGTGTTATGGCACGAGCACAAGACTTTCCCGCTCAGCGCGAGGCACTCTTCTCAATGCAGCGTTCTTGGACATCGCATTTTCGACATAGAGCATTCATGTAGCTTGATACGGCCTTTGGAGGGCTTGGCATATAGAAGTAAAGCACAAGCGGTCAGTTTATCTCCCCTTATTACTAGCACTTCGAATGTATGGTTCAAGAGGAAAGACCTCGCCTTCTGGTGTGACGCCGTCGTACAGTTGTGCCCATCGAGGTTTCAAGGCTTCAGGGGTCGGCCACGCGTTCTCCGGATCACGTAGCCATAGCCGCAGAAGATGACGACTACGGGTTCAGTTAGTTATTCAATTCCTCGGACAGTCTAATCACTATAGGAATCTACATACCGTTTCTCTGGCGTATCGGTAAACCCGTCTCTCGCGTGGAAGACGGCGAGGTTATTGACGTACTGCATATCTCCCTTCTGGAAGTCGGTGTTCACGCAGTACTTCTCGCCTAGGAAATGGAGAGTGTCGAGAGCCTCAGCCTGGGCTTCGGTGATAGGTGGAATGTGGGGGCTCCGCGGGAGGGCACCGAAACCCACGAAGTAGCGCCGGCCATACTGCAGAGCCACCCTTTCAGGGGTAGATTCCGTCGACGGGAAATGGAACAGAAGCGGCCTCTCGGTGTACTGTTTGTCGGCCTTCTCGAAACTAAAACAAGTGTGAAGGAGTTAGCTTGGCTAACTGAATGATTTTTTCCAGGGCTCATAAGTAAGGGCTCCTCACACTTCCATGTCCCAACTTTGGGAAAGGGTATGGATAAGGTCCGGGCGAGTAGCGGCGA
Source organism: Hypoxylon lenormandii (assembly GCA_028565235.1). Taxonomy (NCBI): domain Eukaryota; kingdom Fungi; phylum Ascomycota; class Sordariomycetes; order Xylariales; family Hypoxylaceae; genus Hypoxylon; species Hypoxylon lenormandii. The sequence goes on from JAOWAP010002194.1 coordinate 5,877, forward strand.
TTTCGTTGTAGACCCGCCACGTACTGGCCAACTTACTGGCGCCGCCTGCTGCCGACGTCTCGAGCGCGAATAGCGACACAATATCGCCGGAGTCCGTATGAAAGACCTGCTTGTCGGTGGTGTAAGCCGGACTCCCGATGACGCCGTTGTTCTGCGACCAGGATAAATCTTTGATGTGGCTGAGAACCACGTCCGCCTTCTCGCCGTTGAATTTATGATCTTGGCGCCCGCGCTGGGCTCCGATGTGCGCGGAAATACCCGCGTAGATGATGACGTTCTCCTCGCGAGAGTGGTCGTCCACGCGCAGACCGCGAATCACGAAGAATCCGTGTCCGTTGTGCAGCTCCGCAGACAGACGACGCAATTCCCCGTGCAGGACCGGAAGTGGGAATGTCTCTTCCGTGAGATGGCCTAAAGACAAGCCCAAACCTGAACATCATGGTGGATTAGTGAGTGGTCAAGTCTCACAATTAAGAGCTCTCAGATCGCCCACCTTTGAAGTGCTCGACAGCTCGGTCTATCTCATCGAGCTCTTCGGCACTGAGAACGTAAGTCCAGTCATAACTATCGGCGACCGTATCGCCTTCCCAGACCAGGTCCCCCGTCAGCTTCGCCGGATAACCCTTTGGAAGAGTAGTCGGCAAGTTCCCCTCCTTGAGCCGACGAGCGGCTCGGGCTTGCCACTTGTCGTAGTCCGGCGCATAGGATATATCCGGCTGACCGGGCGGGGCGGGCGCTTTCGGCGTGACAAACGTAACGGTTGTTGTTGTCGACATAACTTCTTCAAGGGATTCAGTTGGATTCACTTGCGATGAGATTTTCAAGGTACGGATTTCTTAATTGCTTTATTCATTTCACTGCGGCTTGCCAATTAGTCAAGTATCGAGATTGGAGATATGAAGCCATGTTGCTCTAAAATTGCGTCATCCGTTACGTTCAATGCGACGTCCTCATTCGGAGACCTTAGTCGCATTCTTTTTGCTCCACCCGTTGGTGTTCGCCGGCGGTGTTTGCCGATGGTCGAATGCTATCCTTCTATCTCGACTGAAGTCTATTTTTCTTCAAGTGAGATTCGATACTTTCAAAGAAACATTCCTGAGTGGTGATAACTGAAGGATTGTGAATTGATCCTGATAGCTAGAGCTATTTACCCCGCATTCCCATCGTAATGCACTGCCGTATTCCAGATCCTACCAGACCTCCCTGTAAGGAATGCAATTCAAGTCCATTGTTTACAATTCCAATCCCGACGAATTTTCCAATACCAGGTATTTTCAAACCGATCATGACCCTTTCCAACAACTGACTATAAAGGAGATTGGCATCAAGTTCCCAGACCAACTGGTGCCAGCCTACTTCAGCCAAAAAACATTAATGAAAAGCCGACGTCGCTGCCGGAAGAGTGATGTGTCTGTCCCATCATGGGAGATATTAGAGCTAGAACTTGGCTGTCCCATTCCAATATGAGCATCAGATTAGCGACCCGACGTCTTGTCGAGGTCTCTGCTTACGTCTGATGTCCACCTTGAACTTGGCCGCCTCTTTGTATACACCGAAAAATGGGTGAGTAGCAAAACCAATGCCACCTTTAATCGTCAGCATGATAACATGACTAAAATAGGGGAGGTAAGGTCGTCTGGACGTACCAGCGGCTGGCTTGAATATCAGGCTACCGAAGCCTTTTCCAAGCCCCTTGAAGAAACCTTTCGCACCTTCCTTCTTGGCGCCCTTGTAAGGCAACGAGACCCAGTCTGTGAGGCCGTCATAGAGACCAAACCACATGACCTATAGAGACATGTCAATCGTCATGGATGCGGCGGAATGATAAACAGACATGCTCACCTCGAAGCTGGCGGCACATGCCGATGGGAAGCCGGTTATGTTAGGCCATCTCCGGACTGTTTCGTCATTGTACAGCGTGGGAATATAGTGAATCGTTTTCGCAGTGCCGTGCCCGATAACCAGGGGGATTTTGAACGCGCCGCCAAGTATCAGCCCCATCCCCCTGAGCATGTCCAGCCATCCTGTCCAGAACGGATGGCAACCTTCGTCATCTTCCTCGTCATGCCGGTCATGTTTAGCGTCGAAAGATCGCTCCCAGGGCGGAGGTGGCTGGTATGCTGTGATAGCCACGCGTGATGGGTTCTCCGGCAGCTGTGTGTTCGAGTCGACGTTCGTCGTGCTACCGCCTATCTCGTCTATGCCTCCGATGAACTTGACACCGTAGTCCCGTCTACCGGTGACCGAGACACGGGACGTGGTCGCAGAGGGCGGCCGGTTCATATTGAAAGATTTTATATCTTCCGACACACAGCTAGGCTTTCCCGAGTCGCTGTAGAGCTATGATATTGGTATGTGTCGAAGGCTGTTCTCTTAGTGGGTACTTCGTCCTGGTCAAATGTGTAAGGAGATGAATTCGAGCTCCACGTTCACATTCCTCCTAAGTCGAATTACCAACAATGATATTAGTGAGGAAAACTCGTCGGAGTTGATTTCAAGTAGCTCATATCTTGAGGGGCAAGCGGCATAACAGCAGCATATATACAACCATACCAGAAAGTTGAGAAGTGATATAATAATCGTGTCCCGCGGCGGAGCAGCCCCTTGTTGATCGCCCAAGGCACCGAGATTATCGCAGGGGTGATTGGCCCGGGCGATATGCATGGTTGACAGTCGTGGAGGTCGTCCAATCGGTTGATTCGGCGCAAAAGTTATGTGTTTCGAAACGGATCGTGGCGCAGCGTCTCATCGCCTGCCACCTCCTTTTCCTCCCGTAACGCTGCATTTTCTCTTATCGCGTTATCTCAGTCAAGTTATGAGTTAGAAGTTCAGACGCGCTCTGAGCCTGATCGAAGCTTCTTAAGAGACAGCTCTGGTTTACCTAAGGGGCTCATCTCTGGGGCAGAAGATCAATTGCGCAATTACGAGTTAGGGTAACATACTCTAAGAGTAAAGACTTTCACAATGAGAATTAGTCACCTTCAGCTTGAGGGTGTGCATTGGTCCCCCAAGTGCTTCGCCCCCTGTACTTACAATCTCTAACGCGCGAACCGCAGGATTCTAATTCACACTTGAGTAGGGTCTCCGAAGTAGGTACTCTGATGAATTATATTGATTTCTCACCTGTTAGCATACGCTCGGTAGATTTCACTACCTATTAGCTGCTAATCACGTCCTAGCTGGCCAAGCATCATACAGCCCCTCGTGAACCGTAACATCTCCAAATATTACTTCGCCATCGCCGTCGTGGAAAAAGCGAATTTCTTTCGAGGACGCGTACCAAGAACTGCGAAGTTAGCACTGCTGCAAGTATAAGGGGTCATCGAACAGAACTTACCGAGCCCAAGTACTAAGTGCGAATCTACCATTGGCATGTACTTCTACAATAGAGTTATCAACCACGATAGTCAGATTAAGACTTTCCACCCGCTGCTGGCCGTCCTGTACCACGTCGAAGAGACGCAGTCGACCTGCCTCATTGCGAGAGTCAATGCCGTTTGTGGTTTTGGCCGCGGCACTTGAGTTGCTGCGATCAACGATAATGGACTCGTTAGAAAACTGGTAGTAGATGGTCGTGCTCTCGTGCTCGGAGGACAGGATCTGGAAGCCGGCTCGCAAATTGTTACCGCGACACGCCTGCGGGAACGAGATGGACGCAGTTATCACGTGGAATTTGCTCTGGGGAAGTTGCAGGAAAGGCACGACGCCCGATGAGCTCAATGTCTGTCCGGGTTCGATGAAAGAATCATCACTGCTGGTTAGTGCAGCCAATGCTTCTCGCGCAATCTCCTGCTTCAAAGTTGCTAACTCAACAACGCCCGAGCTTTTACTAGTAACTCTCCACGAGCCAGTTTCACGAACGAGCTCGTTGTCGACAACATTGCTGATCTTTCCAACGCTTAGCTCACGCGGAAGCAAGAGAGCGCCGGTCCAATTTTGCTGGTTAGTCGGGAAGTCAAGCGTGCCGTAAAAGTCGCCGGTGAGCCAGATGTAACTGATAAACCGATCCGGAGCGCCGCTCTTCTCCGAAGCCTTGGAAGTAGCCGGCAGCTCCTTGCCCGCCGCGGCGTAAGCCGAAGCTCCCCAATCCAGCTTTCCAGCCATACTGGGTGCGAATTTGACCTTGCCGTCCTCGCACGATATATTCCCGGCAGCCCAGAGCATCTCGCGGAAACCCGAAACTTGCGGTACAATCGGGTCTAGTGACCACTCCGCGCCCAAGGTCGTGAACACTTCGCCTTCGACATTGTATCCGTTCTCATCCAGACTGAAAATGTTGGCGACTTCAAAGTTGAATCCCCACCGGCCGGCCCAGTCGCCGCTGCCCCAGGTAGTGTTGGCCGGCTCGTGCCACCATTGGCCGAGCTCCTCCCAGTATTGAAACTCGGGGTCGTACTGCCGGTAGAGGAACAGGCTGGGACCCTCTCCGTGAACGCCGCCGGAGATGACGACGTACCAGGTGCCGGGCGCGCTTCCGAGGTTAGAGTCGAGCTGGCTGTTCTGGAACACGTAGGGGTCCCGGAAGCCTGTCACGTTGACCGCGAAGGGCGGCGATGGTATTACAGGACCTTGCTCGAGCTTGGTGAAGTTACGGCCGCCGTCACTTGAGACTGCTAGAGACTGTGTTTCGCTCCCTCTGGTGTACTGGATGGTCCACTGAATAGGCAGGTAGGAGACAGACGTGTATAAGAGGGTAGGATTGCCGCCGATACCGCTCGGGATAACCGACCCATCGAAAACTGCAATGGGGTCATTTAGCCCACCTGCCACGATGAAGGGCTGTCCGTCTGGGTTGAGATCGTGGTACGTAACGAGGTCGTCCGTCGTAGCACCGGCAGCACCTAAGTGAAGCCAACCGACATGAAAGAGTCCCGTTTCGGGATCCGTGTAATGCATACACGGATCTCCGATCTGACCGAATGGCGGGAGTACGTGCGCTTTAGGCCGCCATGTTTCGAAGAGGCTTGAATTAGCGAGACTGGACAAGTTCGGCGGTGCCGAGTTGTAGTCGATCTCCTGCCTGACAGCGAGGGATCCAGCGAGAACGGCTGGGGAAAGCTTCATCGTGTCTTCGACTGTTGGGTTTAAAGTCTCTTCCAAGTCGGGTCTGGAGGCCTGAGAAGTCATCGTATACCACGGTCGGTCGTTGACATCTACTTATAAGCTGGCCCACGGAAAGTTCCGTGTAGCCGGCGTAACTTCATCTCACCGAAAAATAAAATGACGCTAAGATACTCGAAAGTTTGAGATCGTTGTGGGGTTTGAGGAGAAATTGGATTTGGGGTCAGGGGAGAAGCTGGAGAAGTGTGGAGCGCCAACTGTATACTAGCTATAAATGCCATAGCCTCGGCCCTTTTGAAAATGCCCAGCCGAGATTTTTCACCTTCGCGTAGTCACGGTGTCATTAAATCCTGCTTGTTAAGAAGCTATTGAGGGAGAACTGTTCAATATCTCCGCATCATACTCCCTCATCCTTACTAGTTAGAGTAAATAGAACAGATACCAAGGATATAATTTTAACATCATGCGCAAGAAGATGAAGTAGAGAGGTGAAAGGTATAAGATAGAGGACTACTTGAGTGAGATTCGACTATAGGAAAGGTAACCCTACCACGTAGAAAAGTAACAATGATGAGACGGCAAAAACTGATATAAATGGCTTGGTTACACAACTCGAACAAAGGAGTGCTCAAAATTTAAGTATAATTTCCATATTGCGTTACGTTATTACGATGCGTGCAGCGATGGACCCTTTAATCGTTTGGGGCACGATGAGATCATACTCGTATCGTATATCCGCAATACTAGTTTCGTATAGCTGTGCTCTTGGCAAAACCCGGAATGCCATGGCAGCCGCCATGATGAAGAGCTCGCAGTATGCAAGACTAGGAGAATACGATAAGCATTCAGACTTCTTAATAATCACAGAAAACTGGATGATAACTCACTGGGTGCCGAGGCATGATCGTGTCCCTTTTCCAAATGAAATCAAAAATTTCTCCAAGGCGTAATTCGGTTGACCATCTACAATCCAGCGCTCAGGGATGTACTCATCAGAGTTTGGAAACAACTCCTCGTTGCTATGATTAATTACTGAAGTCATCCCTATAGGTACACCCTTAGGAATGACCCATTGGAACCGCTCGTCTCTGCTCTTGTAGACTAGATCCTCAGTTCGTGCAATTCGAGCCGATCTGTGCGAAACACCAGGCGTCAAACGCAAGGCTTCATGAATCACGGCCCATAGGTACGGGCGTTGCTCTAAATCAGTCCATTTGAGGTTCAGAGGATCAACACCTTCCAATGCTTTCATCAAGCGGGCATAAATCTCCGGCTGAGTAAGGAGATAATATGTAATGCAAGTGAGCGTAGCCTGTGGGTTCAATGAGCTACATGTATGCTTATAATCCCGGGGTCGTAACTTACAGCTGTAGTCTCTGTTCCCGCTGCTAATAAGTTGAACCCTTCACCAGAAAGGCGGTACATTGTCTTTTCCTCCTCCGGCAGCATTTTCGATTCTATCAAATCCGCAAACACTCTGCCGTTCTCAGGATGGTCCAGAGCTTTCTGGATATATCGGGGAATAACCACTGCCATCTGTCTCGTTACCTCTCTTATGTTCTCGCCCATGTAGTTCGCGAATAGAGGAGCAAATCGGGCAAGAATTCTGGCGGGAGCGACGTATCTCATCGTATACGCGCTTTGGAAGAATGATTTAACCCAAGTGGTGAAGTTAGGTTCCCAACCGTCCTGATCGATGAAGCCCATGGGCTCGCCAAACGAGTATTGGGATATGACTAGGTACAATATCAGAAACCAGTACCTTCTAGGGGTATTATAGATGCCACTTACTGTCTGCTGTGAAGCAGTTGAATGCTTCTTTTACATCAAATGGCCCCTTATCAGCGGAACGCAGCATTTTGTCTATGGTACGTTGTGCAAAATCATGCACTTCTCCCTCGAGCTTTAACGTTTGCTGACGAGAGAAAAATCTGGCCAACGCGCCCTTTCGGATACGGTGTAGTTCGTGAGAGACAGTCGAGAACTCGGTGACCGACACAGCACTAGCAGCACCAGTATTAAGTTGGTGCTGCCACTTGTCCCTGATCCGATTCCCACTAGCATATATCTCGTCGGTGAAGTAAGGATCATTGCAATGAAGCTCGTCCGGGTTAATTCTCACAATCGGTCCTAGCAGTGTATAAATTAGGCACGTCTTCTAATCTGTGCAAAATTGGAGAATCATGATTACCATATTTCTCATGCATGCGCCGGATTTCTTTGCCATACCTTCCTACCAACCACCAGTCATAATATGTTTCGTACAGGTAACTCGTAGCCGCCAATTTGGAGCCAGGGAACCTATAAAGAGGATGGAAAGGCGAGATATTGTAAGCAGCAATGAGCAACTGATAGCCAAGCCATAAGCCAACAAGATAGAGAAGATTAACCAGGGACAGGACTGCCCTAAGGTTCTCTATCGTAAAAAATGAGTTTGAGTTCATGATGGCCGCCATTGCTCTACTGACCGACTACAGATCAAGGAACAAAAGGTCGCGTAGCTAAACGCGAGGCCCCGCACGATGTGAGATATATACTGTAGTATATATACCTACTTCCTTAGGTAATATATGAAATTGTAGCCCTCCTCTGAAAGCGTGTATCGGGCTCATTAGCCGCATATCGGTTATGGCGACTAGGGGAGTCTGGAGGCCAATGAGAGCACTTGGATTCACGATATGCTTCGTAATCTTAGGTTACGGCCTTAATTCGACTAGCACATATGACCCGGCCAGTATATGTGAGGATAGTGCCCCTCATCCAGTGCTACCATACGAGAGCCTCAGAGAAAGTCATTATGCACATTTTGGGGGAAAGGGTCCGCAAACACACGTCGTCATCTAGAATAAAAGGAATTATGAATAATCCGATTAACATAATACCGTGAGGCACATTCAACTTGAACTATTTTATGCCCTAGGGAAGAAAGATGGAGTAGTCAGGGGCCATGGCTATGAGATTTAATAGCCTATCGCACATTCAGGCCGCCTTATAAAGTAACAATATTGGTTCTCGATCTAGCTATCGCTATAAATCTAGAGCTCATGAGCTTTTTCACTATATGTCTATATCTTTATATTCGTAATGTCAGTATAATAAGACGGAGTGGATAGATGATAATTTACCTACATTACCATCAAGATGAGTAAAATAAGTTCTCAACTAAAGAGTGAACTCTCATTACTCGTTCTCCTTTTCCTTTGAAAAAGCTTACGTTTAAAAGTCTAATCCCGAGTTTCCTGTGATAATAAGATAGGGGTAGTAGTTACCATTACCAGGTAACAATACAGCTGGGCCTGAGCTGAGGTAGAATGGTTTCAAGATGGCGAGATAACCTACCTACCTAGGTAGTGTCAGGAGAGATCTGAGCTAGGCCTGCTTTTCGACAACTCTTTGAGATACTCTGGTTAAGTCATGACCTCTATATACCTAAGAATAGGTGCTGACTGATATTATCCAAGCTATTACGTCTAGGGTACTCTAAGTCTTTATATAAACAATTCTAAAGTCCTAGCTGACCCATTGCGCTGCCCTGTGGCTAGATATTTATAGTGTCGACTCTTCTGGGGATATAACTCAGATTTGCGTCGATCATAGTCTATAGCTAATTACCCTTGGAATAAATTGGCAGGGCACAACGATCTATTCAAAGGATGACTTGTCACATATTACATAAATAGTGTAGCATGGAATGTTATGATAGATCTGGAGAAATCCAAATCATTAGATCCGGGCTAAAAAGGGGGAATGATGTATCAACTAGATTCGGCATGCATGCTAGTACTCGGTTCTGTTCAAGCATTAGCTAAGCGCCTCGACAAAGATGGCCTAGAAAGACTAATTACGAATTATTTGGAAGCGTTAGTAGCTCGTAATGCATCGAGCCTGCTGGTCATCGACGGTATAAAATACGTGGATAATGACCAAATACTTCCGCTTGGAACAGGCGAGTGGCGCATCGCCGAATCGTTGGGTAAATACAACCACATATTCTCGGATCCCGAGGCGCGCTAGGTCGCAGCTATTACCGCCAGGGAACCTTACGGTCACTCCAATGGCACCGCATTCGCCTTTCATCTGCAAAGAGCAGTTCCAAACCGGGTTTCTTGATTCCGTTACTAAGATTCGCGAGTGTCACCTCCCCGTGGTAGATGAGGAGCGCCAGGCCGTTTTCGCTATCGGGGATGGACTCGAGGAGACTACCTAAAACCGCAAAAGCCGGCACGGACGAGTACGCAGCGGTCTTCGCCGATGCAGAAAAGGGGTCAGCTGGGTACTGGGAACTTACTAATGAGCACACCATACCAGTGGCACTTGCACTACGGATTAAAGTCAAAGACGGTAAAATAACAGAGATCGAGGCGGAAATCGTGCGTGCAGAGTCAACAAGTAGCCGTGGGGCATAGCAAGGCTTATTCGACCGCCGCTCCCGGTTGAGTGGAGTGGCAATTCAACAGGCCAGCTTGATCAAGGTTCGGTGGCCTAGAGAAGCATTCGAGCAAGAGAGTGCTGTTCGTAGTAGGATGCACTATACGCGACAGCTTTGTGCAAGCAAATCTGACATGCGCTGCTCAGTTGGATGGCAAGGGAACAGCTCCCAATGGGCTAACTGGAAGCACGATGACGATTCGTGACAGGTGCATTCTCGTCGAGGACAGCGACAAAGCAGTGGTGTTGGCTGTGGCTTTAGTGGACGAACCGGTAGACGGACCTGGCCCATTGTCGGCGGCTGCACGCATTCCAAGGACATATCTCGTTCCACAGCTGATTAAGATTAACAATGGAACGATATCTCGCGTCGAAAGTATGATCAAGTGAATGCCGTACGGATATAAATCTGCACGGGCAGAAGGAGGCGAGACACTTGATTTATGACTGCGTTCGGACTTGAAGTCAAAGAGGATGTAGGAGCAGAATCCCTTAAGATGGGTGGTATTGACTTAGCACATATAGAAACGATGCTCTAATAAATCTTGTATATCCGGCTTATGCATCTATCATATATCTGAGCCCCGCACCACGCGTGTTCCCCTGACAGGCCAAGCATCGAATGTCAAATGGAGGGGCATCCACATACATCTCCTGCCCTTTCTGCCCTTCGAGATCTTCAGACGCTGCGCCTCGCAGTGTCAACAACAGAACCTGATTTCCGTCTTCCTACATATGTACTCCTAGCTAACTCCCTGAACAACTCTATCGATCTAGGTATAGCCGTGGCTCTGGAAAAAGGGGCAAGATGCAGTCAGGAATCTCTGGTATTTACATACCGACCCGTTCCCCTTTCCCACTTATGCCCAAGACAGAACATAGCTTGCTCACTTTCGAAACCCAGCCTCCCAGGAACTCGTTTCCCAATTCAACACCCTGCTCGCCGACACCTCGCTCTTCGGGCTCCTCGTGACCATCTCCTCGGAATCACTCACGCCGCTATCCACGTTCCCGCGGTCCTCGTCGTCGTCGAGCGACTTCTCCACGGATGTCGCCCAGCTCGCCCCTCACCTGAAGCCCGACGAGCCGCTGT
>JAOWAP010002221.1:0-30487 GCA_028565235.1 Hypoxylon lenormandii
CCGAGCCGGCTGTGGCCGGTGCCTGTACTGCGGCCGCCGAGCCCGCCTACCAAGACGAGTAGTGTGGTCCTACCCTTGCCGACTGAGCTTTGATTGTGGGGAAAAGGGGGGGTCGGTTGAGAAGAAAAGGAGGAAGGGGTTTAATGATACGGGCGTCTACCTAATTCGCCAAGGGCCGTCCCAGCGTACTTATATAGAGGTCAGTAAAGACTAAAATAAAAGGCAAGCTGATGGGGCAAGTCTTGCATACGTCGTTGGAAACTCTTCCGTTGATGGGAATTCAAAGCTATCGAATATCATCAAATTCATACCTTGCCGCTAAAAAGGGGAAAAAGGGAAAGACTAGGTTATTTGCACAGAGAGGTTAGCATCGATGGTATTTAATTTTCTGAGGCTCGGCGTGTCGATAGGTGCTTTGGAATTCTCGTAGATCTAAATGAGTGTAGACAAAAGCCAAACTACCCGTAGCGAGAAGAAGTAACTGCGAGACAAAACGAACGAGTGAAATTACTGCCAATTTTCTTCAGTCTGATGCTCTTCCCTCCTCCTTCCGGGACCTATTGTAATGCTGCGATGTATTCGACGCCTCTAGCTTCCATAGCTTAGATGCTAATTGATACCACCGCTTCCTGATCCACATGTTGACGATGCCAATTTTCCTTTGCTCAAGTCTTCCCCGCACTCTTCATAGTCGGGCACTGTTCGCTCTGGATCTTCATCTTGCGATGGTAGCGGGATATCTGGAGTATGATTAATCCTGTGGGTCTCCTTCCCTTGATTGTCGTGAGTTTCAGAATTCAAAGTTCCTTCGTACCTCTCTATCTCCTCATCAGAAAGCCCTATCAGAAACCGCCGTTTGTCGTCAAGGGTTAACGGCTGATCCGTGCTGATGGTACACTTATTGAATTGGATCTGATATTCTAGTTAGTGGATGAATGATAAATAGTTAACAATTTATACTAACCTGAACTAGGTAGTCATCCCCATTTCTTTTTACCAGCAGGTTATGCAGCTCGTCAAGGCAAACACACTCTCCAGGGTAGGTTATTATATAGGGCCATGAATTATCCTTTGGAGGCTTGATGCGTCTTTTCAATCTAAGTAGCCGGGCAGGCAGGTAGGCAGGCATGGTTCGTAATGAAAGAATAGCAGGCTTTGCGATACCCTTGGGCACTGGTGGTTTTCTTAACACATACGATTGAAAGAGAAAATGGAGTGGGGAGGGTATAGTATTCTTATAATAAAAATTTCTTAGTAAAATACGAATATGCGGTAAGGGGCGACACCTGGCCTAAGTACATGACACTCCATGCCAACATTGTCCGAATCCCTATATGGTAAACTCCCCTGACAATATGAGTTATCTAACGAGTCATGTCTCCGGCCTCTTGGAGATATTTTCATAAATTTCCAGGGTAGATGGTTGACACGTGTAAAAGGGAACTAAAACATCTTGATTCCGTACATGACCTCAAATGTTGTGGGATACGTATGCGGTAACCCCTCACATGTACCAACAATAAGGTAAGTATTCGGCATTCTTTTCTTGATTGGATGCCTTGAATAATTAACATCACTATTCTTTATTCACTTCTTTTCTTCTTTTTCATATGCGAATGTCGTGAGTTCTCAACCGGCACCGAGCCTCTTAAGGCGGACCATGCAGTGGACGAACTTGAGGGGTTTCGCAGTGTCACGACACGAAGAGCTACGGACCTAGGGAGCTACCAGGTCCCATGTATATATAGGAGGTCAGGACAAATGAATCCATATGTCAAGAGGCTCAGCTCCTGAGCCCATCCCTTCCTCCATCCCTTTCTCTATACCTGCGAGTCTGTAACCCCTATCTAGGCCCCTCAACCCCTTGTTCTGGCCATGAGGTCCTCGTGACTCCTATCTGGGCCTAAGGGGCGACCAACAGGACCGTAGCCCAACCTAGGTGACGAGGGCTATGGTCTTGACACGCAGGCCTATCGGAGTCTCTGGTTAACTATGAGATGGGATGATATGTTGGTAAGTTGGTCTCAGCAATGAAAGTGGGCAGGTATTCGGGTATGACTTGTCGTTCGATCTAACCACTCACTGTGTGCTGGATGGGGCATCTGAACGTTCGGCTGTAGTGTATTCGGTAAATTGGAAGCTGCTCAATTTTGCTTTTAAATAACACTTGGTTCTAAAATAGTAAACTGATCTTTCTCAGAATCGAGCAGCGCTAACGCATCAAGCGGCAGCGTCACCATCGGCGTCGTATGTCCAATGTCCACGCTGAATAAAATGGGGAATTTCTTCTCGGCCAGACGCCCTTCGCATAAAAGCTCTCTAACAACACCGGCGTATTGTTCCCTCATCTCCGCCGAATCGTAGCCGAACGGCCGTCCTATCACCAACCCCGCCGCTTCTTCGAACACACCTTGCGCGATAAGGTCTGCGACGCCGGCCCTTACACGATACAGAGGATTTCCTGATACCTCGTCCTCGCCTAGGGCCGTCTCGAAGAATACGATCCGTCCTCGCCAATCGGGGGCGATGGCACGTACGCCGGCAAGACGCGCCATGACGCTCAGACAGCCGCCGAAGAGTCGGCCCTCAGCCTTCCCAGGTCGAATCCATTCCCAGGCCGGAGTGGGAGCGACCTCTGGCGGCTCTGCGTGGTTCGGATTAGTGAAAACGGGGTGGGCTTTAGGCTCGTATATCAGTGACCGAGAGATGTCGCCGATAGGTGTGCGGTCTGCAATGGCGCGAAACAGATTCTTGACGCAAAACGCAAGCGGCGACGTCTCATCGTCGACGGAACCGGGTTCGCCGAGCTCCGGGATAGCGCCAGGCCCGTAAAACGTACGGAGTCCGGTCAAGGCGTGCAGGAACCAGTGCAAGCCGGTGATGTCGGAGAAGCCGACTACAATCTTGGGATTGGCCCTGATAACGTCGTGTAGCTCCGTATCGGCGATCAGAGCCGGCAGAAGCTCGGTGAAGGAAGAGCCGCCGATGGTACAGATGATAGCAGAGATTGCGGGATCGGAGAAAGCAGCGCGCAACTCGGATAGGCGATTGGCGATAGAAGACTGGATGCCTGTATCTGGCGTAAAAAGCTCACGGACACTATAGCCCCGTCCTGTGAGCACGGCGGTCGCCCGCGATATGACGGTAGGAAGCTCGTTATTAAGCCGAGCCGAGGGCGAGACGAAGGCTACTGTCGCGCCGGGCTCTAAGGCTCTTGGGATTATAGTTGAAGCCATTTTAGAGTATGTATGGCCTACGAATGGTTAGCAAGAGTCTTAAGTCGTATCGTACTAGCACACACGCTTACACCTGGAGGCTAGATGCCCAGCAGATAAATCCGAAGAACGAGGTAAAAGGTAGTTAGAATTAGCTCCTCGATTACGAAGTGACTGCTCGTAAACTGTAGATATGAAGAACTATTAACGGTTTCCCTTCTGGATTTCAGAGGGCTCTGCCCCTTTCCTATATTATGTACCTATAGGTGAGCACTGGCCCATAGGCCCACATTAGTTCCTAATAGAGCTGGCACCCCCTTCCTTTGACAGAAGGGCGTTAAAATACACATGACGGAATATTGCACCAATGAATTGCTTACTTACCTGCTTACCTAGGCTGCCTAGGTACCTGCCAGGGAATTGAAGTGAACCATACTATTTTGAGCATGTTGATTTCAAATGGCAATTCTTGTGCAGGGTTAAATGAAGGATATAAACATTAAATGCTTGACACCGTACTTAGAAGAAGGTCCTAATATACCTTGTTTAGTTCTTCGATATGAGGATAATTCGATACACCCATTGGTATAAAAAGGGGTACTAGATGTTGGCGATGCCCTTTAGCCCCTGACCCTCAGAATAGGGGGTTGGTTTGTCAGACGAGCGTATGAAGAGGTTCTAAATCTAAAACAGCAGTGGCGGAAGAGTATGGGATCGATAACTACCTCCTATACCCCAAAAAGCGTTCGGCTAGTGTTCATGCGGGCTGTCATGATTCACTGTGACAGTCCAAGACATGAGAGAGCGACGAAGACGATAGTTGCGGTAAATGGTAGACTCGAATCTATATATAACTTTTTTCTCCTGATGTTAAGATGACAGTGTTGCAATTGGTGTAGTGATGCAACTCAAAGAACTGATATGTTGAATGATCTTGGCTGCCTTTTAGCTGTGTGGCTGGTCGCGTCTCTCCTTAATCTATCAGAGTTGCATTAGCTGACTGCCGAGTCGAGTTGGCTGAAGGAGAGCTGACTGTTTAATATTATGATTTTTCTAAACTGACGTATGTCTGTCTCACCTCACATTCCCATGGCTTCTATACCCCAACGGCATCTGTTTCCCCGCATCGTACGCTCATGAGGAGTTTTCCCCTAATGATCGGTCGTCCTCAGACTCCAAAGTCTACATGCATCCTGACGTTATGGCCTAGATTGGATGCGTCTACGAGTGTCGATTCCGCTCTAGGATCCGTATATCTTTGCTAAACCGCTGTACCATGTCGATTGAGGTTGAGCGACAAAGGCTAAGCTCTCGAGGGAATATGCTTGAAGGGAGCGTCCTCGGCAGCAACCTTTGCGATTGGGATGGAATTTTCCGAAATTGGGGAATTGGAGATCTCGGAGAAATGAAGCCCGCTGCACTTCTAAGACAACCTAAGCTCCAAGCTTCTTGCAGACGACATGTCTTGTTGATATCACTGTCTATTATTAAGGCATCACCAGAGCCCGCGGTGTAAGAAGCTAATGTACACAGTCTAGAATTTTAGACGTCTGTACCATCCTCGTTGATGGTCTAACGTCCCTCCGAGTTTTCCGCCGACGATCTGCTTGATCTTACTCCACTCTAGCTCGCTTCTTAGACTCGCCGTTGCCGTTAGCGTGACCATTCTCGACCGCGTCCCCGTTGGCAGCGAAGTACTCGAGACTTCCCTTGGGATCGGCCTTCATTCCCTTGCTGCCATTCTGCCAGCCAGCGGGACAGACTTCGCCATGCTCATCGGTGAACTGGAAGGCCTGGACGAGGCGGATGGTCTCCTCGACGTTGCGACCGACAGGCAGGTCGTTGATGGTGATCTGTCGTAGTATACCCTTGGGGTCGATAATGAACAGACCACGAAGAGCGACACCCTCGTCCTCGATCAGAACACCATAGCTGCGGGAGATCTTGTGCGACTTGTCGGCCACAAGAGGTAGCTGCAGGTCGGAGCCCAAGCCACCCTGCTTGCGCGGTCTCTCAGTCCAGGCCAGATGGGAGAAGTGAGAGTCGGTCGAAACGCCGAGGACAGCGGTGTTGATGGCCTGGAAGCGAGGCAGGGCATCGTTGTACTGGATGATCTCGGTGGGGCAGACGAAGGTGAAGTCGAGAGGGTAGAAGAGGAGGATTACCCTATTTGCGAGGACGAGCAATTAGCCAGGGTCAAATGCATCGAGTGTTGACACAATGTCAGGGGAAGGGGAATAGGGAATATATGCCGGGAAAAACGAAAGAAATAGAGACGGGCTACAGCCACAGCTACAGCTACAACACAATACGTACCACTGACCCTCATAGTCCTTCAGGGAGATGTCCTTGAACTCGCCGCCGGGGAAGACGGTGGTGGCAGTGAAGGCCGGAGCCGGACGCTGGACGAAAGCAGTCGACATGATTACGGTGGGTTTGGTTTGATGTGGTACTGTCCTGTCGCGTATATGGTTGGATGTATCAAGAATCCAAGTCGTGGCAGATGTTTCTTGTTTTGATGGATGGTGGATGAATTAAACGCAATTCCTTAAACTTGGGTCTTGGGCGAAGAGAAAAAAGATGAAACGAAAGAGTAAGAGAAGACCTCGCGTTATCTTTTCTTTCTAGAAGCAAACGACGGGGGGTCCCACGCAGCAACGGACGCAGCAACGGTTCACGGTCCATATTCCGTGGGGTGGGTGCGTACCTTGATCTCCACAGGCAACTTCCCTGTCGTTTACGATACTAGTACCTATTCTCGTCTTCACTAATCCCAAATTAGAGGTACCTACTTAGGGGGATCTAAGGGTTTTTACAGGTTCTAATGGTAGAAATCGCGTGATTATCGCATGTCCCGTCTGATCGCGTCTACTCTTTCTACATTCTACATACACTTTCCTCCTGCAAGATCTAGAGCATCACCACTTTTGATAATGCAATCCGTAATAATTGGCCAATAAAAGGTGTTCATTCTGTTACACTACGCCTCTGGGCTGCATCTCACAGGAGCCGACGTAAGGGATTCTCTTAAGAGGAAAGGATGGAATCTTACAGAGGCTCAAATTTACACGTAAGTTAGTGGGGCCGACGCGCCTTATGCTAATTAACAGGGTCCGATATCACGTTTTATTCGCGACTAATTCTTTCATCGACATCGAAATTCTGCAATTCAGCGAGATTCTCCGACTTCGGAGAGGACCAATCACCCTAATGCGGATAGCTTCCTATGTATCTACCTAGCGACATCTCACGCCAAGCCAAGAATGATTGCAGCGAATAAGTCCAACTCATGAGTCATGGCTAACTACCTGGTACGAAATTGTTCGGCATTCGGTATAGGGGCCGTTATCAGATCGTACTACTTAATACAGTACAGGTACAGTACGTGTGGACATATGCACGTTATGCCGGACCTACCAACGTCGATTCCGTACATCTGCATCAATTAACCACCCACGTGGTATGACATCGACAACTGCATTTACACCCCCTTTTCCAATTCGCTGGGCAAATCCTAACAAATCAATATATGTCCAATGGAAGTGGATCTTCGGCCGAGACGATGCGAAGATGTCGGACATTGTGTTCTTTCATTACCCCGTGCCGAAGCACCGACGTCCGACGCCCGTCTCGAAAGATGATCGATCGCGGTTGATATTGATACAAATAAACTACCTAAGTTCGCCCGCCTTACGTCCTAGACATCGTCCTAATATTTCTTTGCTGGACAGCATCGCTGGTCTGGCTTGTCATCATGCTAGTTCTTGTCACCGGTGCTACTGGCAACGTCGGCCGCCATGTTATTAATAGTCTCCTAGCTAGAGGCCACCAAGTCCGAGCCCTAGCTCGAAGTGTCTCTACCAAGCTCTCTCCTGAGATACTATCTCGCCTCGAAAGCACTGTGCAAAGCAGTGGCTACGATGATATAGCTTCGCTGGACCGTGGCTGCGCCGGTGTCGATGCGGTTATCAATGCTTACAGCGGGAGACCGGAGCTTACCCTCGAAGGCCAGCTCCTTCTCTTGCACGCGGCCGAGCGAGCGGGTGTGAAGCGGTTCGTAGCTGCCTGCTGGACCTACGACTGGACGGCATTGAAACTCGGCCAGCAGGAAAGCTACGACCCATTCATCGCGTTCCACAACCACGTCGATCTGACTTCTGAGATCCGGCCTATATACATCCTAAGCGGCGTCTTTGCCGAAGTCTTTTTTGCCGTACCTGGTCATGGCGACTTCTCCCCTAAAAACCACGGATGTTGGGATCCAGAGCACAAGCGGCTCGAGATCTGGGGTTCAGGTAACGAGCCATGGCACTGGACTACCGAACGGGATGCAGCCGAGTTCGCCGCAGAGATCGTGCAACGCGATGACGCAAGTCAGGGGGGATTCTGGCGTCTCTGTTCCGGTGTCAATACCCTGAGAGAAATTGCTGCTGTGTACGAACAGGTCAGAAACCGCAAAGTAGACATCGAAGTCATGGGAACCGTAGAAGAGCTGAGGGAACGGGCAATGCAAGCAAGGCGTGAGGGGTCCCGAAGAAATTTCTGGTCGTATATTGGCTGGTTCTATCAACTTTTTACTGTCGACGGAACGTGGGTTTTCAAGACACTTGACAACGAGAAGCTTGGGTTGCAAACTACAACTTTGGTCCAGTTTTTACAGCAAAACCCGTCAATATGATGCGAAGTCAGAAATTGCCTAATTGACTACTGGATTCTTGAGTATATAGGAAGGTAAAACGACCACGATACAGCATCTTCGCTTTGATCACTTTGGACTACTTTAGTTGGGATTTGATGAGATGAACAACACAGAGGGAAACATTCCATCATTATACGACCGAGGTACCTATCTAACAACCCATTAATATATACTTACGAAGCTAAATCAAAATGAATTCATCGAGGTGGACCGTTTTTTCTTCATATACCGACCCATGACCACCCTAATATGGGTATAGAAAATAGAAGGGGTGAATTAACAAAGGGAATAAATCGACGCCTGTCAAGGCTCTCGTTGTCCTACGCCATCGATCTCCCGGCCGATAGTATTTGGCGACCCTCAGCCCATCCCCGGTTGGTGGCTATCTCGATTACTGTCATCCCGTCGTCGTCCCGAGCGTTGAAATCGACGCCGCACTTGTCGACCAGGATCTTCAACACGTTTGCGTCGCCGTTCTCGATCGCTTGGATGTAGGCGCTATGGCCCCGGTATATCTTGTTCGGATCTGCGCCGTGTTTCACGAGCATCTCAATGATCTCGGTATCGGCTCCGTGCACTCGTCGCAGTGCCTTCACGATGGGCAAATGCTCACCAGGCGCGTTGACGTCGGCACCAGCTTCCTCCTGTTCGACGTGGATAATGCAATTAGTAAAGTACTTGGGTAGACCAGGTGGTATTCCTTCACAAATAAGGGGATCTTACCAGTAGATAGCGGACAATCTCCTTGCGCTCTTCACGGATGGCCGTTGTCAGCGGCGAGAAGACGCCGCCGTTACGGTCCTCGACACTGACGCCGGCTTTGAGGAGGAGCTTAATGCTCTCTAGCTGGTTCGCTACGACAGCCATCTCCATCACGCCCTTGAATGCACGCGGCTCTGCTAGGGCTGGCAGTAAGCGCTTAAGAATCAGGGGTTGCCGCACCGCCATGCATACCGGCCAGTTCTCTCCTCTGACGTTGGGATCGGCGCCACGGGATAGGAGAAGGTCCTGTTAAACACAACCACGGCTCATTAGTGACCATTTTCTATTCAAGCATGAGCGGAGAGGGGCGTATCTTACCACCAGGTCGGCACGGTTCTCCCGAATGGCTGTAGTTAGGGGCGTGGCACCGGTCTTCGGGGCCTTGTCGTTGGGAGAGACTTTCCCGTTGTCAAGTAGCCAGTACAGGGCTTCGACGTTCTTGCACTGGACAGCGGTTTCCAGAATGCCCTTGGGCGAGTTGAGGTCTGCGCCCGCAGCCACGAGAGGTCCGAGATACTGCGTTCGGTAATGCGTGACGCATTTGAACGTAGGATATTCGGCGCTGGGAACGTTCGGGTCTGATCATTGCGTTAAGGCACGAGTTAGTCGCTTGTCTGCTTCTGACGCGAGGGGAATATGGCTGAGGCTTACCTGCGCCGTTGGCGAGTAGTAGCTCGAATATGTCGGTGCGGTTGTCGCGGATGGACGAACAGAGCGGCGTGTAGATGCCATCCTTCTTGGAGTTTGGATCTACTCCAGCCTTGAGGAGTACGCGCACAGACTCTATGTGGTTGATAGACGTCGCCAGTTCCATAACACCAGGGGCTTTCTTCGGGTCGGCGCCCCGAGAGAGAAGTAGTTCGAGAATGCGAGGTAACCCTGCTGCTGGCCAAAGCCTACGTATGACATGTGTTAGTTGTTTCCTTGACCTGATTCGTTGTAAAGCGATGTCCAGCTCCGGCGATCTCCTTCGCCTCTGCCTCCTTATAAAAATGGCCTAGTAATGAATATTATAATTACTCACTGTCAAATCGTTAGTATTCGTACGAAATTTAAGCTCGGAGATGGGACTCTGGATTATTCCTCACGTACCATGTGTTTCGGTCCAGGAAGGTTCGGATTGGCGCCGTGATCTAGTAGGCTAGTAACGATCTCGACGCGGCCGGATAGAATAGCTTCGAAAAGGGGGGTATGCCCTTCACGATTTTTCACGTTGGCGTCGGAACCGTACTCGAGAAGCATATCAATGGTCCTCTTGGTCCTCTTCTTGATAATAGCCGTCATTAACGCGGTGTCGCCATTTGCCATGACGTGGTTGATGTCGCCGCCGTACGTGAGGATGATCCGAGCAAGGTCAAATTTGTCTTGGACGACAGATATAACGAATGGCGTTTCCGAATCTGGCCCGGCGGAGAGGTTGGGGTCCGCGCCATACCTAGTTCCAAACGTTAGCCATTTATGCCGCTTTTCTTCGCGTAAGGGAGCTCTGTTAGATTCCACTTACTTTACAAGCATAGTAACAGCATCTCTGAATGACTCCTCGACTGCCAAGTACAAGGGTGTCATATTATGGTTGTCAGGGGCGTTCGGGTCAGCCCCGAAGAGCAAGAGAATTCGAACAGTCTCTGCATCATGGCGCAAGATGGCTTGGTTCAGAACGTGCGCGTCGGGACCCCGGTCGGGAGAGACACCCCGATCTAGCAATTGTTCAACTAGTTTGTGGTTCCCCGACTCTACGGCAGACAGTAGCGCCTCTCTCAAGGTGGGTGCATCGGCTCCGACCGTGTTTCGCGGAGTCCAGCGGGGCATCGCGAGAGGGTCGGCCTTCAGGCGGACGACCTTGTACGGCTCAAACGAGTCCATCTCCTCGACTAGCGTATCGACCTCGGTGATGCCGTGCGAGGCCACCGTGCTGTGTGCGATAGAGCGATCAATGGTGTCGACCGTTGACATGACGCGATCTCGGGCTCCCCGGGAGGACGCCCTGCTTCCAATTGTGTAGTTGGATATAGAAGGTTCGCGCTGTATCTCGGGAAGCTGTGGGAGGGCGTGGTGTTGGCTGTCTTCACGGGTCCTGAAAGAGGAGTGGTCCGTCACGGAGCCTTTGCTGTGTGTGTGCGGTGCCGGGGGAGGTGCCAGCGGCCAGACAGGCGAAACCGAAACCTCGTCTACTTGATGGGTGACGGTCTGGTTGCTTAGAGACTTTAGCTTCGTGATGCCCGCGACCGTCTTCCCTCTGGACATGCGTTCCAACGCGGCGGCTAGGCCCGTGTAGCCAATACCGACTGACTCGTCGATCTTGGCGTCTCCCAGGGACCATTGGAAAACAAGTGCGCTCATTCTTAAGGCTTCCCGGGTCCTCAACAAGTTGTCCCTCATCTTTTCGACGTCGTTGTCGGCGAACATCTTGCGCCAGCCCTTTTGGATCTTTCCCATCGTACCCTTCTTCTCGTATTCTAGGAGGCGGCTGAGCATATGGTCGAGCAGCTGGAAATCGGTGTTGGCGGCCCTAAATTTCCTGTCGAGCTCGACAATCATCTCCGGCGGGAACCTCTGGTTGCTTCTGGAGCACTCGGTCAAACCGGCCTCGAGAGACCACATGATGCGACACGTCTCCAGGAAGTCGTGCGCCAACTCATCGAATGAGTGGCCGTGTTTCTCGACTGTGCCCACATACTCGAGCATGTGGATGGATATCTTGTTTCCGAGAACTGTGGCCTTGTGGCACACGCTCACTACTGACTCGATAGAGGGGCCCATGGTGATCACTGAAGAGACGTCACCATTTACATACGTATAAACGAGAGGTCTATTGTGCGTATACGGTGGTTTTTCGAACTTGCGTGTGTCCTTGATATAACATTAAAGAAAAACGAGTGAATGCTCTATCAAGAGGCAAGGGTTCGAAATAATACTCGGACATCTACGTTGGATGGCAGCTGAGCAGAAGATATTTATGGAATAGGCTGTCTTCGTAGCCCGAGTGCTAGCCCGTGTGGATCTCTCGGTCGTGTTATGGAATATGCAAGCGCTATGATAAATTTCATTAGACAGGAACCTCTAGAGCCGGACTATAGTTCCCCATTATGCATGGAGGTTCGTGAATCTCTCAGCTGTACCAGTCAATGCGGCTCGCTAGTTTGCTTCGGATAACAGGTTTACCTCCTAGATCTCCAGGATCAGCCCTGCTTGGCCTCTTCTCTCTCTCGATTGGGACGCCAGGACGCCAGGGTCATGTTCGCTTCGTCCGTGCCACGGCCTATGGTAAAAATACATACCCTACCTGATCTGCCAGCTGGTCGGTAGGGATATAGTGTCTACCCCCTACGTATACCCACGGACCGTATCGAAACAAGGGGATTTAATCCCCACAGTTCCCAAGATCTATTAATTCTCCATGGTACCCAATCCACCTACGACGTTATGAGGTAAGAAGAGGCGTCAATACTACCAAGTAGATAACTTACAACGTGGGTTGACGCCGTCTCACGATCTATTTGTACGGTAAGTCACGCTTGTCCAAAATTTCGCTTGCTAGGACACCACGTGGTAACCAACTTGGCGGTCTTTAACAAGCTTATTATGCAGGTACAGTGTCTAGACTCTGGAGAGACATCCAGCAACTTGACAACCCAAGGTCAAGATTGCTGTTAGAGTATCTGAATACCCCGCGGAGTACTGCAAATTTTCGTGCGGTGGGATGCACCTAGGTATGAAATACAAACAGTCATTAGTGAGCACGAGGTCAAAGCAGCATGTTATCTCAACTGATAGCGATCTCCGGTTTCCCGGGTCGATCTTTAGGAGATGGGACTCCAACACTCGAGAACTAAGAAGATCCTACCAGCGCTAAGAATGCACCGGCTTCGAATCCGAACCCGAGTCTTATGGCCCCGGCGTCTTGGCGTTTCCTGAAAGCGCAGAAGCGTCGGTAATTGTTTACCAATTGCGGAAACCTCGTCCTCTACATAGTATCTTTATAAGTATCGTAGCAAGCGCACTTGGTAAGCCGGTGGGCGAATGGGTTCTCCATATACCTACCCACTCCTATTTGAACCCCAACTCTAGGCCTAGGCGTAGAGGACCACGCTACATACAGCTCCCTTACGAACCCTTGGGATGTCTAGCCTAACTACGATTGGTTTAGCAAAATGACAAGCAAGACGACTAGCTCGTCAAAATGTCTCGGTCGATCTTTTGGTTCCCATACTACTAGTACGGAAATTAGAACTAAGGCTTAGCCAATGGATGCTATTGTAGGTATACCTCGGGAACTGATGGATTTGCGGCCGCACGGCCAGAGTAGCCTGGAACATTCTGTCAGGATTACTCGCGATTTACGTCGACGTAAAGGCTGTCCTAAAGCCTAGGCATAGAGTGATAGCCATTCCTTCATCGGTCTACTTCCGCGATGCCCTAATTGTTCTTCCGCATCAATCTAACCTATCGGGACGTTCTATTACTGGTATTGATCCTGAGCGCAGGTATCCACACAGGTTAGACATGCTCATTGGATACTCTTAGGCACTCTTCGGCTACCGTTTGAATATACCTAACTAATGCTTTCTTAAAGATAGCTGATAATAGACGTTAGAAGGGGGATAAACCACCCCCTTTCCTCCTTTTCCTTTAGAGTAATTAGCTAACTCAGCGACGAAGGATAAGAGAAACGGTTTAGGTAACGTAGGAGTAAATCTTATAGTCATGGATAGTACATTAATTGATCAGTAGTATAGTAAGAATAAATTCCTCCACTAGTATCCTCCGTTCGGCATATGCTTCGTGAGTACCTAGCTACCGAGATACGTAGGTATGCTACAATCATCTACCGCGACCCTTAGAGCTCACCCACCTCCTATATCGCCAATTACCTCCTTATACTCTGAAAACCAGGACGAATGAAATGACAATTCTTGTGAGTAGTGAGTTTGAGTATTCTGAACTAACTGGGGTCAAGTTTTCTGATGACTTATCTCAGGTACATATCCCTGGCTTGGATTCAACAGATCTGGGAATCAATCGAGCTACCGAGGACGGAATTTACAATGAAAGACGATTTTACGTGGGAATTATTACTAAATGACTTGATATATAGCACAAGAACATAATCACAGCAAGATCTAAGGTTAGAAAGGCTTGTGGGTTCTATTAGCAGTCGTTGATTTTGGGAAGTTCGGTCTTCTGGAAGTAACGAAGTATAAGAAGGAGTTACTATTGCTTCATTCTATACGAGATGGGTGCATTTGATCTAATAGCTAGCAGGATACATTACGGCTTAACTAGAATATGTCATAATCATGAACTTAGCGAATATAGAGGCTACTTGAGAAGCTCATCTTCTCAGACTCGATGTCCCCCCATTCACCAAACTCACCGGAATTCCAATATTTGGTAAGAGGGCCATGAGAAGCCAGCCCCAATAATTTACATCAATGAGATCCGGTCTTCTAGATTATAGGGGTTGGGGTGAGACCCGAGTATAAACGGCCTTGTCCAGTATACATGCCCATGGTCCACATTGTTAGGGCGATAGCTTGTCGCATAAGATCGCCGTTTCTACGTCCCCCCTTTTTTTGCACGCGTAAGCTTCATAACATCACGTTAAGGGGTATATAATAAACGTGGTCAATCCTAATCCCACTTCTTTAGAGACAGACCCTTCTCTAGGTACTTATTCTATTACCATGAAAACATCAAAGACGGCTTTTTAAAAAAAAAAAAAAAAAAGAAACTCCTATCTTTGAGTCAGGGGGCTACCGTTGACCACATGCAGGCAGGCAGGTAGGAGGTAGGTACTGGTGGGTGGTCCGTGCCCACGGATATTTATTTACAGTCAAAGACCGTCTATTTAGATTTTCACTCAATCAACATCACTATTTGCCATCCACCGTTCAGTACCTAGCGGTGTACGCTGAGCGAGTAAAAGCGGAATAAACATGACGAAAAAAACATGATGGGTTTTCATCATTATAAATTCCCTCTCTACCGGTAGGTATCTGATCTAAGGTTGCCAAACGAAGGCCGGCTGGGCGTATGTGTTATCGCGAAGAATTCAAGTAGCCGGCCAACTCCGACGGGCTCGCCGCCAATGCGGAGCTTTAAATACGGTCCGACGCTTAGGTTGAGGGGCCGTATCTTAGGCGCTTCCTCCATCTCAAGCATTCTCAGATCATCTCATAACGTCTAGGTAATTGATAGGAAACCCTCGAAATGGTGCATGCATATCCCATGTGGGTCGCTGGCAAAGAGCTACCGGGCGAAGCAGAGCAGTGAGTTGATGGCCCGTCTTCGGCGCATCACATGTTTTAGTTAACAAAGATCGTAGAATACCAGTGGAAGACCCAGCAACAGGAGAAATCTTTGCGCAGTGAGTAACTCTCTGGAGTGTCATCGTCCTACAGATAGTTGGCTAAACACGCTATCTAATCTTTAGTTGCCATGCAGCCTCTGCCGCAGACGTGGAACGTACAATTACCCTGGCCCACGAGACCTTCAAATCTGGTATCTGGTCCAAATCTCCGCGCCACCACCGCGCAGATGTCCTAGATAAATGTGCCATCCTCCTCACGGAGGCCCTGTCATCCATGATCCCGCTCGAGGTGCGCCAGACCGGCCGCGCGGTCCGCGAAATGAACGCGCAGGTCCCTTCACTCGTCCGCTGGTTCAAGTATTATGCCTCGCTCCTGCGCGTCGAGGAGCAGCCCGTCCTCCCGACGACGGGGAAGCTGCACAACTTCCTCCAACGCGCGCCGCTCGGCGTGGTAGTGCAGATCACGCCCTTTAACCACCCACTGCTCATCGCCGTCAAGAAGCTCGCGCCCGCGCTCGCCGCGGGCAATAGCGTCGTCGTGAAGCCAAGCGAGTTAACGCCGCTGACGACGTTACAGCTGGGCCCCATCCTGAAGGAAGCTGGCGTGCCGGATGGCGTCTTTAACGTTCTGCCAGGCTATGGCGGCACGACCGGTAAAGCGCTTGTCCAGCATCCGCTAGTGAGGAAGGTAGACGTAACGGGAGGAACGGCGTCGGGGCGGGCAATTGGAGGGATAGTAGGTGGAAACCTAGCGAGATACACGGCGGAGCTCGGCGGCA
Organism: Hypoxylon lenormandii; assembly: GCA_028565235.1. Taxonomy (NCBI): domain Eukaryota; kingdom Fungi; phylum Ascomycota; class Sordariomycetes; order Xylariales; family Hypoxylaceae; genus Hypoxylon; species Hypoxylon lenormandii. Next base: position 15,766 of record JAOWAP010002221.1, read on the forward strand.
AGGCACCGTTGATCGTGTTTGAGAAGGCGGATGTGCAGCTCGCCGTGAACGGGATTGTATTTGGGAGTTTCATTGCTAGCGGACAGACCTGCATCGCGAGTACGAGGATCATTGTCGACAACAAGATCGTATCGCAACTGCTGGAGCAGCTAAAGACCAAGACGGATTCGATCACGAAACGTATGGGTGCCCCGAGCAACCCAGAGTCGGCGATGGGGCCGTTGATATCGGCAAAGCAACTCGGCAATGTCGAGACGTTGGTCAGCGAGGCTGTGGATAGTGGCAAGGCCCGGGCGGTGACGGGAGGAAGCAGGATGAAAGATATCAGCTCGCTGGACGGGACTGATTTCTCACAGGGGTATTTCTACCCTCCGACCATCTTGGTGTCGAGCGAAGGAGACAGTATCCTCGAGACGCGTATTTGGCGCGAGGAGGCGTTTGGGCCGGTAATCGTAGTTGTGGGATTCGATACGGAAGAGCAGGCTATCAAATTAGCCAATAACAGCGAATTCGGCCTCGGGGCTGGTATCTGGACTCAGGATCTAGCCCAGGCTTTCCGCGTCTCGGAGCAGATCGATGCAGGCATAACATGGGTAAACACGCATCATCGAAACGACCCAAGCAGCCCGTGGGGTGGTGCTAAATCGTCGAGCGGCGTGGGAAGTGAAAACGGTATCGATGCATACCACGCATACACGACGATCAAGAGCACAATTATAAACTACGCCTCCACGGAAGAATCGCTTGCTACGGATGATTGGTTTAGAGACGGGACAGGATCAGTGAGATACGGATGAAAGTACAGTGGATAATATACCATTTATATCGCGATGATTAAAGCAACGCAGAGTCGATAGCACCTATATGATGGCACCACGATAGCTATATACGACTATTTGATCCAATAGTATCGACTGAGGGGAGTGAAAATACCAACAGCGTAGCAACCTGTAACGCGACATGGCACTCTAGTCAAAAACATCAGTCGCATATCTGACGTTTCTCAGCTCATCCCACCACTTCTTCGCGTCCTCGTCGCTGAGATCCTCACCGTTGAGCTTCGCGGCTTCTTGCTGGATGCTCTTGGCGATCTTCTCGACCTCTTGGCTAACCCGTCTCGATCCGCAGATATAGAGCTGGGCACCCTGACGCCACAGCTCGTGGAAACGTTGCCGATCGGCCCACAGAGCATCTTGGACATATTTGCACCCGCCCGACTTCTTCGGTGTTCGACTGAAGGCTCGTTTAACCGTGATCACGCCCGCATCTTCCCACTCGCTAAACTCGCTCGCGTACAAGTCGTCCTTTGCCGGCTCGCGGCAGCCGTGGTACAGCACGGCCGGGGCAAGCTTGCGACCCGATTTGATCATTACCGCACGTTCTTGAACGAAGCTACGGAAGGGCGCGATGCCGGTTCCAGCCGCAATGAGGATCAGGGGCGTCTTCTCGGGCGTCGATGGTAGATGGAAGGCCGCGTGGGACATCCGTACGGACACGCGGAGTCTGTCGTCGACTTCCAGACTATTCAGATAGGAGCTCGCGACACCGATGTGGTTCCCGTGTCCCGACTTCGCTCCCTTCGCGCCCCCTGAAACCAAGGAAAATGTGACGGAGGCTACGGACGGATCCTCGAGAGGAGATGAAGAGATAGAACTGAGGGCAAGCGTTAGGGTACTTCAAGACTTATGCGGAGGATCGGAATAAAAACTTACTATTGCCGGATACGCATCGGCGGTAGCATTGTCAAGAACTCACCCATGGGTAAATCGATCGACGGGTACGTTTCTAGAAGGTCAAGAATCGACAATCGCTTTGCAAGAACTTCGGCGTCATAACCATCCGTTGCTAAATGTTTTAGCGCCTTACGTTCGTCTTCGCTGTCGGTCGTATTGACTAATGCAAGTATATTTCTTTTCGTCGCTGGCTGCCCGAGTTCGACGTAGTCGCTCAAGATACTGTTAGCAGACACCAGCTCATTGGTCGGCAATCTTATACCGGTCCCTTCAATTCTGATGTTTGCATCCCACTAATATTTATAAAATTAGCAAGAGGCGAGAGTACAAAAGATGAGAGTGGCTTACCGGCAACTTAAATCGGCGCATCGCTCGCTGGACCGTTTCTTTAGGGTTGATAGGGAGGACTGCCAAGTAGTCTCCAGGCCTGTATGTAGTCCCAGGGGGAAGTCCGATTTCGACATGTTTCTTGATGGGTTCTCCGTCTGTAGTGAGAAGCTTAGTCGCAACGACTTTACCGTCTTCTACGTTCTGCCTCAGTATCGATGTGCGAGTATTCGATACATGCACTTTCAGAGGTGCGAATTCAGCCTTCGGCGTCGTATCCGATACCGTGCTGGTTTGCAGCTTATCCAAAGCTGGCCAAAGTATCTATACCAGTTAGCATGTAAAGATTGTATGGGAACAAACTCGGCTAGGACACATTTCCATAGTCCAAAGATCGCAAGCATCTTTATGCTAAGGATTGCTTCTTTCAGCATTAGGGAGATCAACTTACATTGTCTTCCCAGGCCTCAAAAGATACAAACATGTCCTCACCCGCCGCATTGGCGAGGCCTATGTCTACAAGCCTCGTCGCACCAAGCTCTTCCAGTTTCGTGTCAACAAGCCTCGGAATTCGATGAAACGTTTGCGACCAGTCGTGGTGCCCGCATCCGAAGACTGCGTAAGACGATCCTCTAAGGGCTGCCTTGTCCTTGATGCTCTCGATCCAAGAAACGAAATGGGCTGCATTGTCTGGTGGCTGTCCTTCGTAACTCGCAGTAATGATGACGATAGGCTCTTCCGATGGGAGTTTCTCCATAGCAGCATCCATGCAATCTAAGGTAGACACTTGATATCCATGAGATCTAGCATCGAAGGCGAGACGCTGTGCCATGGACTCGCAGGTACCGCTATTCGAGCCGTACAGAATAGTCATAGGTCGGCTCTGTCCTTCGTGTTTTTCCTCGTATTTTTGGACACCGTTATCTTGGCCGGACCTCGTCTTAGTTAAGCTCGGTTCGGTCCCGGCGAGTCGGTGCTCAAGCTTGGTTGGATCTAAGCCGTCGCGAAGTATGGCCCGGATGAAAAACTCATTCGGTTTGAGAGTTAGCGTCTGTTTATGTTGTAGCTCGTAGTCGGCGTCGGCTAGGACGAAGTTGAAGTTCTGGAAAAGCATGGCCATGGTGAGAACAGCCTCCTGCCACGCAAACGGCCGCCCGATGCACTGTCGATAGCATTATTAGCAACTTAACTTTCAGTAGGTGTAAATATTGCCTCGAAAGACTTTGAGATATAGGCAAGACTAGGCAGAGCGGTCTACGCTTTGTGCGTGATGGTCGCATTCGGTCGCTACTCACACATGTTGCCCAGCCCTCACGCCTAAGTAGTAGAAATAGAGTTGAAGAGAAACTGAAGTATTACTTACTGCTCTAACACCATTCCCGAATGGTTTCCACGCATTTTTGGGTAGTTTGTTGAAGTTTTCGTCGAGCATCCTCTCGGGTTTGAACGCAAGAGGATCCTCGAAAACAGCCGGGTCAAGATGCGACTTTGTTAGAACCAAATTGATGAACTCCCCCTTATACACTGGATATTTCCCAGCTAATAGAGTATCCTCCGCAGTGTGCACGCCGATGATTGGAATCGGCGAGTCTAGGCGCAGCGTTTCGCGAAGAACCTGGGCTTATTAATTTCTACTATTGGTAGGAGAGCCGGAACGGCGTAGGTGGGTGTGAACCAACCGCTGATATGTACGGGAGCTTTTGCATATGGTGCACTGTTATAGGCCCTTTCCCAACCACCTCGTCAACTTCTTGCTGTACCTTACGATACTCGTCCGGGCTCTTCAATAGTCGATACTGCAGTCATGCCCCATATTAGTATTAGTATCAACTCTAGATCATAGTGGGAGGATCCGGACAACGGATATGGACTTACCATAGCGTACGATAGGGTCCCAGACGTAGTTTCGTGTCCAGCAATAAGAAAGGTAATGAGGTTGTCGATGATTGACGAATCACTCATCTTTTCCCCCGTTTGCGAGTCTCGACTCTTTAACATAGCCGCGAGGAGGTCTTTTCGTCCATTTCCAGTATCTGTGACACGCTCCTTCAAGACAGCCTCAGCCGTCTCGCGGAGGACATTGATATGAGACTGGAATGCTTTATCTTGGTTGCGGTAGAAGAAGGACGGGAGGGGAGGCCTTTGCGATCTCCGTCCACACTCCGTGAGAAATTCAGCCATGGCGTGGACGAAGGGGTGCAGGCTCTCGGAATAGAAGCTGTTGAATCGAAACCCCATGGAACAAAGAGCAATTGTATCTAGAGCGAGGCGTGTGAAATCGGCGGGTGCATTGATTCTCTGTTGCGATCCGTGTCTCGCCCATTTCAAGGCTAGCTGTGAGCTGACATCCTTCATCTCGTCGAACATATCGCGGATACCCATCGGTCCGAAAGCTGGCATCAGGACACGATGAGCGATACCCCAATTGGGCTCCTCGAGTTTTGCAGTAAACAATCCATCGTGTACACCCACCCTAATTTCGGACAAGACAACGTTGGGCACCTTCTGGAATCGCTTCTCATCGCAAACCTCGTCCACCAATCTGTGTGAGGATATAAAGACTATACGAGTTCCTGGAAGATGTAATCGAAATATCTCGCCGTACTTCTCTGCAAGTCTCGAGAATGAGCGAGCGGAGTTTTCCGCGTCGATGTCAGTAATGTTGCCAAGAAGGGGAAGCCGTGGTGGCTCGGGAACCGGGGTTATCTGCCCAACTGCCATGGTGTATTATGATGGCGCCGAGATGGTGAAGTATGCCACTCAAAATCCAAGTCGTAAGCCATCGCACAAAACGCGGCCCTGGTTGCCATCTTTATCCTTTAATATTTGAAGCAACATACGTACGTCGGATCCTTGCCGGATCCTGCATCGTAGCAGTATGACTCGCCTGTTTTTCGCTCATGGGCGCACGTTCGGTTAGTTCCATGATCCGCGAGTTGGAAGGTCGGGGGTCGAGTTCATCCGCGGCGTTATGTGACGTTCTATAGTATAGTAGTCTGCGGAAACAGACCCAAGTTAAAACCCGTAGCCTGCGAGTTACTAGTCAATATCCCGGCCTGAATATTAAGCCGTGATCGGTACGATCTTTAAGGGGCAGGGGGTCTTACAATTTTCAAAGTAATAATACCCTATACTTGTTCAAGTAGTAGTTTGACTCATTTTCCAATCAGAGTTGCTATAAGCCCCTGTTCGGCATACTGCGTAAGACGGGCTAAGTGTCTGATTTAGCTAGATTAGGCTTAGGACTGTGCTTTCTGCCCCTATTTTCTTGATAGGAGTACGCATACAGCACATACCTTTTAGGTACATATTTACCGTTATATTTGCTCTCAAGACATTCTTGCTGAAGATTACGTATGGCATAGAATTGCAGCCGACGATCTGGATGGTCGGAAAAGGTCGGCTTTTCCTACAGGCATGTGGATTAAGGGCAAGTACTTCTAGCGGCAATAGTTGTTATGCCGGAATCAAAGTACTGATTAACATTCGATAACAACCCCAGCAAAGGATGTGATGCTGCCGCTCAGGGGCACAGACCCTGGGACCGGGCGATGGATGCCTACGAAGTAGCAATAAAATACGTCGGAATCGGGATCGGGGTCGGGTCCGTGATCCGATGCGGATCTCGAAGTGAGTACGCAATCGTAAGCAACCCCTAATCGATCCGATTCGTACCTATCTATCGGCATACGTCGCTACGTAGGCAAGCAGACCATTCCTCAACACTGTCCGACTCATCGGACGGACAAGCCACGGGCGGACTAGAAGCGGCTCTTCGCCGGACAGGTACGTACCTAGGAGATACCCATGGAAGACTACAGCCAATCTCCCCGCGGATTAAATCCGCGTCCTCGGCGGGCACTTGCGTGTATACCGTGCCGGAAGAAGAAGCTTCGGTGCGATCATAATCGCCCCTGCAGCAATTGCATGCGCTCGAGGAATAAGGCGTGCTCTTACCCAGCAATTCATGGCGAGTCTGCTGTCACAACTCCTCCACAAAGCCAGCCTGGCGGCGGTGAAGCCGCGTCTGGGTCGTCGCCCGGTGTGGTGGGTAGCAAAGCACCGGAGCGAGACGCTAGGCAAGACGAGTTACCGCGGCGCGAAGTGTGGCAATCATCTGCACTGGCAGACGTCTTGGTCACGATCCCATCTGGGATTAAGCCAAATTCTAGCGGCTCGCCGTCGACGGCTAGCAAGACTCCCACGCAAGGGCCAGTTCTTGTCGAGCAAGATGAGAACGCAAAGGAGAACCAGCCGAGTAGACACGGTCTTCGCACCAACTCCAACGCGTTCTCATATATGAGTACATACCCCATAAGCGGCATCATATTAAAAAAGCGCTACTTCTTCCCAACACATTGGGCCTTTACGACAACATTGGTAAGCCAGGAGACAAGTCCTTCTTTCACGTCTGACCCCTTCCGTTACTAAACCAACTAGTCACCACATGCTTTAGATTGGCTTGAAAAAGAGGTGCGGAACCAAGGTCCCATTTGGCAGGATTTGACGACTTGCAAATATCTCGGCCGGTCAATCAAATCCGCACGAATTCTTTCGTGGACGCAGGGTGAATATGGGAAACATTTGCCGATCAGAAGAGTTGCGAACGAGTTATTCGAGGCATACCTCCGTACTTTCGAATCTATCTATCGAATTGTCCATATCCCCACGTCGAGGCGCGCCTACGAAATCATGTGGGAAAACCCCGGCTTGGCCAGCATGGCGAGTCCAGCATACGTCGTCCAGTTGCAGCTCTGTCTGGCCATCGGCGCTTGCTTCCAAGATGAAACGTTCTCGCTCCGCCCGCAGGCACTCCAATGGATACGAGAAGCAGAGCACTGGCTTGAGTCGTCGGGGAAGCCTCGGGCGACAGTGTTCGATATCCAGACCGGATGCCTGTTGCACTTGGCGCGATGGACGACCCAACATATGCGCGAACATCAGGTTTGGCATAGTTCTGGAGCTTTAGTACGAGCCGCGATGTCCGTAGGGCTGCATCGCGACCCAGCAAAGTTGCCGAATATACCCGCTTTAGAAGCTGAAATGCGACGGCGACTCTGGGCCACGGTCATGGAGCTCGTCTTAGACTCTAGCATCGATGCTGGAGGGCCTCCCATGCTCTCACCCGACGACTTTGATTGTCCCTTGCCTTTAAACCTGAACGACGTGGAGTTGGATAACACCAGCGAACCTGGCGAGGTCACATACCATGATTCCGCCGAGTTTACCGACACGTCCATGCAAATCGCCCTTGGTCGTACCTTTGCCATGCGACTTTCTATTGCGAAGTACGTCAACAGCATCAAGGCCGAGGATTCTCATAAGGAGACCTTGAGGCTAAGCTCAGACCTGATGGCCGAATATCGCTCCTTGGTAAAAACCTTGCATTCTTTGCGTCCCGCACCTACGAAATTTCAACAGCAGTATTGTGAACTAGTAATGAGCCGCTACATATTTGCCTTGCACATAACGTACATGCCGCGTGCCCTTAAAGATCCTGCCCAATTCTATTTCTCTCGGACTCTATGCGTCGACACAGCTTTAAGATTATCCTCCTTTTCACTACCTCTGTCTTCCTCGCTCGAGGAGCCCCTCCTAGCGGCTATGCATAATGTGCTCCCATTTACAAGCCATTGCGGCGACTGGGTTCGCTTGGTCACCAATGGATCTGGTCCGTTTAGGTCGATACCTTTTGCAGCTGCTCTGGTTGTCGCGGCAGAACTGACGGCTATAATACATCAAATGCATGATACGTCTCCGTGGATGGACGTAATACCTTTCAATCAGACACAGACGGGCAGAGGAATTCGCACCGTTGAGCTTCTCTCCTTACTTCGGGAGGCTACGAAGTGGATGAAGGCCCGTGTTCAAGCCGGTCAGCATAATGTGAAAGATCTCGTCTTCATCACCGTCGTTCTTGCCGGAATTGAGGCCGCGATGGAAGGCATTCCGGCTGAGAAGGCCATGGATGCTAAGGGAAGAGAAGCTCTTGCCGAAGGCATACGAATTCTCGGGGAAATGGCCGGCACTGCGACTTCTACATGGAATCACCCTCCAGGCTCATGCGACGAGGGATTTGGTATCGGTAGCGAATACTGGTCGATTGGATTTTCTGGCATGGATTGGGATACTATGTTCCAACCTGCGTAAAGTAGCGGTCGCCCCGTAGCCTGATACCGTTCGGCCGCATTAAGGTTAAGCATCATGGGCAATATTGTAGAAACTAGAAGGAAATCAGTGAACGTAGTCGCTTGTCTTACTTATCACCCACACAGCAAAGAACGCAGGACAGCTAGATGATCCAGACGTCGTAGCAATCTATAGAATATCTCACCTCGCTAATAGATAGCCTGTGCCGGCCTGGCTCTAAACGCATCAATCTGTTTATTTTGAAGAACTGTCAGAGATGCACTGGTGCTTCGAATGGTCTATGCTGTGACGGGCGGGAGCCTGGCTCCAACAATAGGAGAATCTTCAGTGATTGCATCCCAATCATGTGCAACCAAGGCCGCCTCACGACTCTTCATGACAGCTGCAAAGGTCCGAGGTCTCATCTCGGCTTCATATAAGTCGATAGCCGTCTTCTGATCAATCTCACCCCTGTGGACCTTCTTCAGTTGGTCTACCAACAACGCCGCATCCAGAATTCCATGGTTTGCCCCTTCACCACGATACATGGTCATCGCATGTGCACTATCCCCAGCAAGCGTCACGCGTCCATCTCTATTATTCCACTCTCGGCAGGGGAAATCGGCAAGTCTGAGTGGTGTTGTGAGGCCAAGATCGTCTGGAATGTCCATGACGATGCTACGAAGAGGTTCGGCATAAGAACTTGCGCGCTGCTTCATCATTGCAATCCGCCCGTCATCCGTCTCCGGGATAGCATCCAACAGTGGATCTTTTACTATCCAAGAGATAATGACCAATGCATCAAAGGAATATCGGCCGTCCGGCTCTTCGAAGCAATCCTAGTCCACTGTTAGGAGCTACGCAGTCTCCGAGCTTATAACCACGACTAACTTACCTGGATGCTATACCAAAGGAAATTCCCAGTCTTCGGATGAAGGCCTTGAAACAGTAACGGATCCAGTGCTCGAACCGGGGCCGCCTGTTCCGGGCTGAAATGCCGTACAACACCTATGAGGCTGACAGGTAAAGGACTCAGAGCATGGTCAGCCGGTAGCAGATGCTTGCGAACATTGCTGTTGTTTCCATCCGCCCCAATTAGGATGGTCCCATCCGCAAATGTGCCGTCTTGGAAATGTGCTCTTACGCCTCCGCCATCGATCTCTTCCGCAGATACCAGCTTCTTGCCTTCTTCAATATTGATGCCGTCAGCAAGGACGTTTCTCAATTTTTGCCGGTGGAGGCGGAGTCGGGTTTTCGAGGGAGGAACTTTGTACCGGGCCTCGCTTTAAGACATGTATATGATCAATAAGAGTCTTTAGATAAACGCTGAGGAGTTTGCTAACCCTGTCTCGCAGTTCAGAAACAGAAAGTTGCCTGCATCATTCTTCAGCGACTTATCCACCACGGCCTACACACATTGTTAGCGGAAATTGGAATCGTCGCTACTTCACTCACATCAAGTAATCGAGCCGCGGTCTTTGGGCCGACCGTTCTCTTCAATGCATTCAAACACCAATGCAAGGTCAGAGCCCAGCCTTGGCTACGACCATCTGACGAGATATCAGCATCGACGATCTGTTATTCATGTCCGGATTTCTAACCTTCTACGTCTCGCTCGAATACCGTATACGGAATGCCATTCTCCCGACAGCCTTGAGCGATTGTAAGGCCAACGATGCCGCCACCAGCAATCAAGACATGCATTGGCCTCTGCCCAGTCGCAGTCTCGAAAGCCTGACGAGACGAATGGGATGTCATTGTGACACGATGAAGGGCGCAGAATAAATATTTAAAGGTTAGATGGCATCTGATCTTGAAGAATATGAGAATAGTAGAGGTTTAGGTCAGCATACGGCCTGAGAGCGGCCCCCTCCTGTAAGCCACGCAGCCACGCAGTCTTACCATGGTATGCACACAGCGAGGGAGGAAGCGATGAAACCCTCCCCCACGCGCACGTGCGAACGTACATATCTAACCCGTACCTAAATGGTACCCAAGTACTTTATATATTTCAAGATACATTATATACGATATATATATCTGACTACTCCCTACTTCTTCTGGTCATAGAACTCCTGCACCCACGCCGCCATGTTAGCTACCTGCTCGTCGGCAATGGTTTTGACGCCCGCATTGACAGCCCAGTTCTGCCCGTACAAATCAGAGCAATGAGTGCCTTCCGTCACAACTCGGATGGGGAACTCGGGGGTACTCTGCTTCGGACCACCAGGGCGGAACTTGGAGCTCAGGGTCGAGTCGCGCCAGGGGTCCCACTGCCCGTTGGTCATCATCAGGCGAGTCACATTAGTCTCGAACCAGCCGCCAGTATACGTGTTCACATCCTTGGCGGATTTGCCCTCCGCAATGCCGTACTGTCGCTCAGGGAACCAAAGCGGACATTGGGAGCGCCAGTACGCTTTATTAACAAGGCGGGATACGAGGGTAGGTCGGTCTCGGGGGGCACCATCTTGCCAATACTAGGGTTGGGGTTAGTAACTTGATTATTTTTATTTCTTTTTTTCAGCCATAAAGAACTTGTAGCTAACCTCAAAAGGAGCATCACACAGCATCCAGTTCCACTGTCTGTTTCCAGCGTTACTGGGCGTAAGATCATGGTAGATCGGGTTGGATGCGTTCAGTGCCTGGAAGCAGTCTGTATTATAAGTGCCCTCGAAGTAGCCGTAGCTCTCACAATACCCGGGCAGCTCGAGTTCCGTGAACCACTTGGCATACCCGTCCAGGGCCTTGGTCAGGCCGACTCCCTTAGGGCCGGGGACGGGGTTGGTGGAGTTTGGCCAGACATTCTCGACGTAGTCACAGAATTGGTAGTAGGGGTTGTATCCCAACGTTTTGGTGGAGTAAAACTGGCCTGACTGCCACTGCCACGGGCCGTTCTCCAGAGCAGACGCGAAGTCGGCGTCCTGCAGATTGCCGAGCAGGAACTTGTCCTTGAGCTTGGCCTTCTCCCTCGGGCTGCCGTGCAGGAGGACGGAATCGACGTAGTTGATGACGGTGTTCAAATCGGCACTGCAGTTCTTAGGCGTCGCCTCCTGGACGGGGACGAAGTATTGCCAGAAATCACCGATGGCTTGAACAACACCGCTGGTGCCATAGTATGCCCAGAAGGTTCCGGGATCCTTGGCCGCAATCCAGCCTGCCAAGGCACCCGGGTACGAGCCGCCCGTGAAAACCCAAGGGGCGTCCTTTGCCGTGCTCTTCCCGGTGGTGTCAAAAGGCGCGTCGAAATTGTTGGCGAAAAAGGTGTTGTCCTTGATGGAGTTCTCGAGCGTGAGGTACTGGAGGTTCTCAACGGTCAAGCTCTCGAAGGGCGAGGATTCGCCCCAATATCGGTGCTCCAAGACGACGACTGCGGCGCCAATCTTCTCGGCCATGAGTCCCGTTAGGCGCTGGCTGGTCGTGTAAGACACGTTGAACCCGTCCGCGGCCTGCTCACCAGGGTTGACAAGGATGATGGGCGAGCCGGGACCCTTCCAATATTGTGCGCCATACCAATACCGCTAGAAATTGTAATTAATAGCGATTCTTATTTTATAAAATACGAGGGTAAATACCTGCGCAAAAGTGCCTAGATCGGGGTTGGAGTGATCGAGCAGCTGGTCGAAAGTACCCCAACCAGTGGTGCCGTTGCTGTACGCAACGAGGGTGTCCTCGTCAATCGGACCAACCTGCATGCCAGCCTGGTTTCTCAAGAAGCTGGCAGAGGAGCCGGCTACCAGCAAAAGCTGGACAGCTGTTGCGAGGAACATCATCTTGGCAATGATTCCAAGGCACCTAGGTAGCTGGTAGGTTAAGCTGCAAGATCTCCTACCCCGACCGTAGAGGTGGCCCTGCTTTTATTTATGTTATGTGCAAGCTTCCCCGGCAGCTTGGTCGGGCAGGTCGGGTTGGTAGGCCACCTACCCGCTGTAGCTTATCTCCCGGCGGACGCGCTCCATCGCGTGGCTGGATTATCATAACGACCTTCCGCTTTGGCCCATGATACGCCACCGCAGGGGTGTAAGCTGGTTGGCTATCCTGCCGTTTTAGGTAAAGCTCCCATATGGCGGATTCGAGAAGAATCGCGGAATACGAACGGCTGTTTGCAGACAAGATAATAATTCCAAAGAGCTCGAGGAGACTCGGCATGAATACATAGGTAAATCGAAATGCATATATTTCTATGTCTTGGAGGCGTATATCCCGATATGTCTGTGCACCTGATACGTTGACACTACTGAGATATTCATCGTGATTTCTTACGTTGACATAAGCATAATCTTGTTAAATTAACCCCCCGTTTGCCCTGCCAAGCGAGCGGTCAAAGCGGGCGGGCTGACTGGCTAACGGGCTGTCGGGCTGGTTAATGATTGGTAAACCACCTTTTAGTAGCACGCAAATTATTCAAGATCCTGAGAAAAGATTCGGCACTTATCTCGGTTTTATGAGCATTAGTTAATTCATCTCATCTTTTCAGCTCTTGAATTCTTGTATAATTTGTGCAGTACATGGCGGGACTGAATGTCTAGAACGGTCTGTCGCATTTGGAAAACCGTTTTCGGAACTTAAAAAACCTCCAATCTTAGATTCTTATGCGAGATCGTCAGGACTCAGCATAGGCATCAGCATTTCACTCACACCTCTCATACCCCGCTATCTCTTTTATCGCGACGCGACATTCTCTTTTATATGTATGTACAGCAGAACGGCCTTTGTCAACGAACACCGCACAGCATGTCGTCGACCTCCGCTCGAAGCCGGCCCAATTTGTCAATCAAAATACCATCGAACCAAGCAAACTGCCTCAACTCGTAAAGAACATCTTCACCCCGGAGCCCGCGCATCTGCATAATACGGTATATCTGCGAAACTGCCCATGTCCTTTCTTCACCCACTTCTGCCAACGCACCAACCACCAGGATCCAGAACTCCAGTTCTTCCAGACCACTCCAATCAAGTGCCCCCAATCGAAATAGGTTCAGCAGCCGGCCCCTCAGGTTTCTTACGACGCCTACATTTGCAGCATATAGGTCGACGGGGATCGCGAGAAACAGCAGCGATGCCAGTCGAAGTACCTCGCGCATCACCAGCCCAGCTGCCGAGTCGTCGGTCGGATCTTCTGGTATCGCCAGCCGCGGTAATGTGAGCGCGTGAGATACGACAAGGCTTAAGGCCTCGCTCGTGTCCCCCTCCCAGTAACCTAGCTGCCGCCCAGAAAACATCTGCGTCATCCCCGAAATTGACTCCAGAGTTTGGCAGACATCTGAAAGGTGACCGAAGCGGCCCTGTAGGATTGAGAGCGTCCTAGCCATAGCAGGAGACGCTGTGTAGACCGGCATTCGTCCTCTGGGTATTACTGGAACAGGGAACCGAGGCGGTGAGTCTAATGACAACGAGCCGACTAACTCCGTCCTGTGTCAAGTTTAGTATCGAAACACCAAGCACCCGATGAGTCTCGTGTGTCGACTGACCAGGTCATTATCATCCGCACATGATACGAGCCAATCTTCTCCATGGAGCCACCTCTGTCCTGGACCATCTTTTGTAGCCCGCTCATATGAATAGCCCAGCGCTCAAATTTACGTAGGGCGAGCTGAGTGACCGGTTAGTTGCCTCTCGTGTCATGAAGAGCGCGGGGGAGAGCGCATTGCTACAGGACTTACATCGTAAGCGGCGAGACCAACCACTATCGTTACCACCCCGTCCCAGCCAGCACCCGTGAGTCTGTTCAGCTGCTCGTTCACAAGCCTAAGCGAGACGGTATAGTGTTCCAACGCATCTACGCCTTCCTGCAGAGAAGGCTTTTGGTTCAGCGGCTCCGCGTAGAGCGCCGAGTATGCCAGAGCAAGCGACATGGCACTTTCATTTGTCATTGCCAACGTGAAGCACACCTTGCGCAGCACCTGACATACTGGGACATCGTCCCTTCTTACTGCCCATGGTCAGCCGCGGTCCGTCGTCACAACTTGGCTCTCCTACGTACGGTAACTAATCAGTCTTTGAGCTCGAGAGGAGCCTACCTGAGATCCGAGACTGGGATGGCTCGGTAGTGACCGAGGTAGACTTGAAATGAACTGCAGAGGATCCATCCGAGGCCCGCCTTGAAGGCCTACTTGACGATACTGCGGTGAAATTGCTCTATCGGAACCGAAGTCTGACGGCACGGTCAAGGTCATCTGTTCTCTTCGGGGCTTTCTTCTCCTAGTTTCTCCTATTTCTCTCATGACATGATTATGAATCTTTCTCTGCAGAGTCCGACCTTTGATCTGGTCAGGGTGCGTGACGGTGACCCATGCTAAGTGCGGGGCCGAGCTGCCGAGTACCTTTGACGTAGGACTGTGGTCTATCGGCTCCTTACTCGATGTCGGCCTCATTTTCTTTGGCAAGAGTAAGTGAAAAGTTTTAAGATCGTGAACGAAGTTGAAATTTGAGCATTCCAGTGCAGTAGTACTGCAATTTGTAAGCGAGCTTTTGGGTTACCCTTATTATGGGCCTACGGACGCTTACGGACTCTTACGGACCACACCTGCATACCG
>JAOWAP010002248.1:0-16334 GCA_028565235.1 Hypoxylon lenormandii
ACGCTGACGCCCCGTGTCTCGGTCAGCCTCTGTCGGACCAAGGGCTTGACCTGGTCCTCGATGAACTCGATGAGCTCGTCCGCGCCCCCTTCGGTTTCATTGGCCCCCGGGGCAGCCGGCGTGAGATCCCAGCACCTCCGAGGAGTGTCGTAGACCTTGTTCGAGCCGGACGGGATTGGATAGCCAATTGCTACGACAACGCCGGTAGGGAATGTAGGCTCATCTAGTGAAAGCCTCCGATGTAAAGCTTCAAGCGCGGTGAGAAACACCGAGTTCCCATCGGTCAGGTAGCTGGGAATTCGTTAGCTAGGTAGGTAGTCTTCGTCTCTAGGGACCTTCAGGCGAATTATACATGACAGGGACGCCCGGTTCGTCAGGAACAGGCGTGTAATCGGCCCAATTACGAGGGAACCCAATCTGGACGAGGTATTCCTTACCACGCCTGTTCGTAAGGGACCATTCCTCAGAAGATCCGACTTTCAAGGGAGCGGCTAATTTCAACATCTCTATGTTATCACATAGACTCAACAGTGAAAGCAGCGCAAAACCAGGAATGAGGATATGTTAACGTAGAAAACCATGCGTCGCGCAATGTCAATTAGGAACCGAAAGATTACTGGTAAAAAGATGTTTGGGGTAGCTTAGTTGATTATTCACACCTACCTTAGCAAGGCCTATTCAAGCAAGTGGGACTATGGGGCGTGATTCTGGTTGGGCAGCACCGGTGGTATTATGTCTATAATATCTCCATGACCTCCTATTCTCGCTATCAATCCCCATCAAGCAACTTGGCTTGATCTTGGGAGACATTATGTTTAATGTGGACCTTGCTGGGTGGTCAAGGATGGAAAATTAATAAGGTTCTAACAGCATAGCTACCAAACATACACAGGCACAAGGACGCTGATTCTCTGCCCAAAGAATCAGACTTCTCCTAGCTTCATGGTCAAGTGAAGATTTATATCTCCAACTGCAGGGTTGGGGCACGGAACATTGCAGTCTGTCGTCCAGCAGGTCGAGGCACTCGTGTATTATCGTCTCTTTATTATCCTCCTCCTTCTCCTCCCCCTCCTCCGGCTGCTCCTACGATTGCAGGTCGTATATGGGCGATGTGTTTCTCTTGTAATACCAGGGCCATCTTATCACTTAGTATCATCCTTGCCATTAACCGCAAAAGGAGCCGATGAGCCAATCCGTGCTCGATTTTGACGCAACCATCCCTTTCCCAGCAAGATATCATACACATGACTCTACCCAGTCACATATGCTCAGATGATTGACAGAACCCCTCCAACCACGAATGGAAAAGTCACGTAGTGTGTGACCGGCCCCACTCGATCGTCTGCCATTCTCAGTTCGCAATCTGGATGTGCTCGCAACAGCTTCAATCCCAATCTGGTCGCGCACTGAGGGCTCACAATCTCGGACAGCGATCCGCAATCCACGAGGCATCAGCGAACGATAAAGCGAGTCACGTATAGACACCACCAGAGACAGGACATATGACAGTGAGCTCCATGCTTGTCCTGGAGTCCGAGAATCCTGCTGTCTTGTGGACAGATTCGGAGGGATCCGCTGAGGATTCTGACGAAGCGGACCATTCAGAATCAAGCTCGTGGTGGCTATTGAGGGTTAGAGCTGGTCCCTGCATGACAATTCTCTGCTCGCCAGCTCCTGTGTCCCCAATGGTCAAAGCATTCGATCGTATGTCGAAATTCGCCATTACATCCCAAAGCCAGGGCAGTCCCAGTAGCAACAGCACATTGTCTCGGCCCCCAGGCGGTTGTATCATGGCCCAAATCGGTCTCGATATGCC
The DNA here is from genome assembly GCA_028565235.1 of Hypoxylon lenormandii. NCBI lineage: Eukaryota > Fungi > Ascomycota > Sordariomycetes > Xylariales > Hypoxylaceae > Hypoxylon > Hypoxylon lenormandii. The sequence goes on from JAOWAP010002248.1 coordinate 1,817, forward strand.
CTCAATCGTGGCATTGAAGACCACGAGCTCTGTAATAGGGTCCGTTCGGCCAGAGGAGTTCATCAGGACGATGCCATCGACTCCCAAGGTATTCAGCATACGCCTCTGTATGCCAATTTTGTCCGCTAAATGAGGACTCATGAGGTTGCAATCAGAGCCTTGGTTCGCCAATGTGGAATCGTCAGACAAGGCGTACGATGCGACCTTCTTGTCCTTCGTGAACTTGATAGTTGGCGTGACTTGGTAGGTTTGCAGCACGCCTACATCGTTCGATTGATCACAGAGGCATAGACGCTTTCTTTGGAAATACTTTGTCGAGGGTTCCATTGTATGATGTAGTCGGTTGTCTCTCGGAAAACGACATTTCGACTCCTCTAGAGCTACGTATTAGGTTAACTGGATTCAAGTCGAAGTATTAAATGGAATCGGCTCACCTCTCTGAGCATCTCGAATGGCCGAGCTGACTATGACTGATCCCCAATATTGATTCTGCTCAGGTGCCAGAGTCCTAAGCGTAGTCCAGAGTCTATGTCGTCAACAGTTTTAGCTAACATATTGATTTTATCGACCAATTCGTTCTAGGTCGGTTGTAAGTTGAATTGAGATGCGGTGGCTGGATTCTCAGTTCCAACGGACTTGTCGTGAAGATCCGAGATCATGTTTGTGATCAGCTTGAGCTGGTTGCCCTGCAAGTCGATTTTCTTCTCCATTCGGTCGAGTTGTGATCTCAATGTGTTGACATCCTTTTGCGTTTGATGCACAGCCTGTTGAAGCTTGCCGAATTTCGGCACATTGAGGACTATCTCATAACAAAAGCTTATCCAATGAGGCTCTCATCAGCTCCCTGTTCTTTTCAATGCTCCCCTAAGTTAGGCCCGGTCGTCGCTTGTCGTATTGTTTGACAACGTTGTCGATAGCGGTTTGGCAGCCGCCGCAATGAGGCTGCGGCTGCGGCAGACAGTCCTAGTTCTAGAACATCGAACATTCCTCGTCAACGCCGGCCTAGTCAAGGGAAGCATATGAGTCCTACCAAGGACAGTAGTAACCGCGGTATTGAATAGCGTGTGGCCCTTTTTATTTATTTTCTGGTAACCTGCCCTTGCTAGTAATGTTGTTCATGTTCGGCCACCTCTTCAGAGCGTCAACAAGCTTGTAACATCCATGGGGAAGTGTATTTTGGTATCCAGACGATTGTGCAGTAGGTATAAGGGCGAGGAACATAGGTAGTAAACGATGGAGGACGAAAGAATGGATTGGTATGATACAATAGATGAGGCTCTACACCGTGATGTGATGTGATGATAGTATAGCTCATATGCTAGCCTCGTATTTGGGTAAGACACTGTATTGTGGCAGGTATTCCTAAAGACAGATCATGTTAATAGACCTTACCTATAGGCAGAAGGAGTGGGAAGATTAGGTAAAGTTGGCGCTGGGTTTGATATCTTCATAGCGAGGATGAATGGATCTGTGTATTTGTGTCTATATATGGTGGTATAAACAGGGGAATAGGTCGACCGTAGAGGTAGGATAGAAGACGGGAGGGCTTTAGGTGTTGTTTGTGGCAGAAGAGCAATTTAGAATGTGCAGGCAAGACCATTATACTACAACTACCTACCTATCTGGACTAATGCACTACGTAATAACCCCAATATTCGAGTCAAAACTCAATTAACACTGGAATAATGAGGTCGATTGAGTTAGAAAACTCTAAGTTGAGCCACTCAAATGCCTATCATACTTTGCGTATATGGCCTGTCTTTGCTATACAATGTGCATACATACCTAGGTAGGTAATGTACTCAGAATATGTACATATACGTTATATACATTACATATGTACTTATGGAGTTATCAGACTGTGAGCATTTCGTGTAGTGCTGCTACTTGAAGCTATTTTATCAGAAGAATACGATGTATCTTGGTGTTTGCCATTCGTATGGGGCAGGCGAAAATGGTAGGTATGATTGGATTGATCAATCATAGCTGAAGAATGTCACATCGGGTTTGCTGCCTCATTACGCGGTTGCTCAAAGTAAACGAGATCAGAAATCACAAGTTACCTCAATTGCAAACCACCAGTAAAACAGACAGACAACGTTGTTCGTATTTTCGCCGGTAAACGATCTGGTATAACAGCTGCAGCGGACTTTTGACGTGATGCAAGGTACTTTGAAACACGATAACTTCGCAAACCGCCCACTGTATTCCGTAGAGGTGATCGGGATGAAGTCATTGGAGGCGGAGGCCAATTAATAACACGTGGGAAATCTCGTACCGACGGTCTGGGTGTGGCTTGGGTCTGCTCGCCAAAGACCAGCTTCCAGCCCACCCCCCATTTCCCCCCGATCAGCGAACCTGGGACTCGGTCTTATTGGCGGGTTCGTGGCTAAATGTACCCAATTCGGGCCGGTTAGCGCGCCTTTGCCATCGTCCAAGCCCCCCCGATGAGATCCTTACGTAGTAGTACCTTTTTTTCCAGTCACGTTGGTAATACCGTGAGTAACGAGTTGTCTACACGTGGTGCCTATTTAAATTCAATCCGGGGCTGCCCAGCTCATCTCGAGTCCGTCTCAGCTCTGTGCGACGTTTGTTGCCTCGCGAGCTGCAAGCTGCACCCTCGCACGAACCACCCCCCTTTTGGGGTATTTTTTGAGGCTCTGTTTCCCGAATGCGTCGAATCGGGGAATCGGAATCGGAATCGGCAAGGCAGACTCGGGCTAGAGGTATATACCTTACCTAAAGCAGGCATATATAGGTAGGCTATACCTATACCTCAATTGTGTAACGTAGCGTATAATGACACAGATGCTTCGTATACCCTATTCAGGTACCTTTTAGGCTACCGAAACCTGAGCTGACTCTCTCGAGTAACTGCCCGGTAATTGTCTAAGGTATTATTATCAGTCGTATACGACGTATCATACGTCAGATTGAAACACCGGTGTGTGATGGCTTGAAGGTGCATCTTCGAAACCGCCCACCAGCGATACCCATTGGGGATCAACCATTTAAGAGTAGCCTAGGCGACAAGTTAGTGGTTGCCTATAATGCTTCGTAGGATTAATACTCGCGAGGTGAGCCCGATGTACTCAGAAATTTTCGAATGTCTCTAGGTTTCGGTTAATAGGACGAGGAATACAAGAGACATAGCCCTAAAACGGAAGTCAAAAGGCTGTCTCAGTACACCTTGTTGTCTCTCGGGAAACGTTTTGGTTGACATGAAAAAGGGAACCTTTGAATACAACGTCACATACTCGATCAGTTTATTGGTCCTACCTCGTGTAAGGTGATACCAAGAATACTGGAACTGGCTGTAATTATCTGGTCCATATACGCTGTTGAAATCCGTAGAAGAGGCGACTAAAAGAAGGAATGAAATAATAACTTACTCGATACTTGTTAATAAAGTAAGCCATTGAAAATTAAATAGATGGCTGCTAAATTAATGACACAAGATTCTTTAGTAGGTGCCAGACTGAGCGATTAGAGCAGCCCCTTTTCGTAGTTTCTCTATACCGGAATGGCTTCTATCGTCTGGTAGAACTCCAACTCCTCCAATATCTAAAGTGCAAAACTTCGTACCTAGCATAGTAAGCTCAATATCCTCTGCTGTATTGCTCGCGACTACTTTCACTCTTCTGTGATATGATATCCTAGAAGGGGAAGCAGCGAATTCAGGATAGATTGAGTCATTAACGTACAGCTTTGCGTGTGATAGGAATCTGAACGAATTGGCGACAAGGTTGCCTTGTACGACCTTGGCTTCTTCATTCACCAATCGCAATAGTACTCAGGATAAGAGGGTTACAATCTTGTGGTGTAACATACAAGCATTTCCTAAACATGATTGCTGGCTCGTGATCCTGAGGCTCGCAATATCGGTCAAAAAGGAGGATTTGTTGGTGAGAGATTGCAGAATGAGATATATTAAGTATCAATATTGGTCTCGGTGTGAAAGTGTCTATACTAATTGAAGGAGTATAGGGCGAAACAGTCGTACATCAAAGTATACCTATCTCGCACGACCCTGTTGGGCTCTTACTCCTTTTAGCAGTTGAGATTTTGTTGGTCGTCCTATCACTCTCGATCCTGGCCCTATCGCCTCGGTCCCGGCAAAGCAGCGCTCCTTTTCAGGCCGGTCACCTCGCGTGCCATCTACATGCATACTCGTTTAAAATTCAAACTTCCGTGCCCTCTATCTACACTGGGATTGCTACACCGAATGTGCATGAGAAGGTGAAGTTAAGGGGAGCTTCTCGGGATCCACTCCGATTCTTTCTATAGGAATTGCAGTATACCTAACTCGGATGATATGATTCAGGATTCACTAGCATGTAGGCCTTATTGCTGGACTATACGATATGCGCATCCTATAGGGCAAAATAGCATAAGGCGCTTGCATAACGTTGCATTTTACCAAGACATGCATGTATTGCACTTTGTCCTTGCCATAGGGCTTTGTATTACCCAGCAGCCGCGTTCCTGCATAACTCCCAGGAACAGAGAAGCCCTTCCAATGGCATCTTACTCGATGCTGACAGATCGAAAAATTTATGTGATTTGCTGACGGGGTGTCACAGCATTTGCGTCATGCCACGTGGGCTTCCTTGGACTCTGCAACGGGTTCAAAGACGTTCGGCCCTCGATTGGACGCCCGCGAGTCGCACCGCCATGCGGTCTCGTGGTGGGCGTATGAGTAGACTGCCTCCTTTATTGTGTCCCAACGAGCATTCGTGCCATATTCGCGTGACCCACACATGACGTCCTAAAGGAGATGTTTTGCATGTGTTGGTACTACAGACTATATGCGGTGCTTCGGCTTGAAGTCCCGGAATTGAATAATGACAGCTTGACCGGCCTCGATTGAACCCCAACATCGTGAACATGCCGCGGAGAAGGTAGCGAGCCAAAGCGACCCTAAATATGGTGGTTACAGAGGGGCACTTTGTGGATGATCAAAGCTTTGCAGGTACATAGATTGATCTGAGCTGTCTGAGCCGCAGTTAGGGCTGCGAGACCCCACCTTCGCGCTGCCTTACGTGCCTTACGGACGGCTCTTCATACAGCTTGAGTGTTGGCCGGGCTAAATTTTGGTCGGGTTAATTTACGAATGAAGAGACTTCTTTTCAGCCGCCTTCGGTACTTCGCCCTAATAGGGGGGACCCAGATCCCCAATGTGCAGTTTCACGTCTCTAAAACAGGAAACATCCCCAAGTCAGTATCTGCAAGGCCCACAGTTACGCGAGACTACATGGTAGATCCCCTCTAGAGCTCCTACATAGGTAGGCTGACTACCGAGGTAGAGGTGGATTATGAAGCTGTTGTGGAACGTTCGTAGCCTGAGCTGTGCTCTGATTCGGTCCCCGGGGACGACTGAGAACCCGCGGGGGTGGACAATGTATACCATATTTGCATGATCGGTTGAACAATGCTTCCTAATACGACCCAGGAACCGACAACGACACGATTCTGGTGCTGGGTTGGCGTCGAAGGATGCCTGCGGAGGCTGACATTCTGCATTCTGCATTCCGCGGACGGTGGGAGAGGGCAATTACCGAGCCTCGCGTGGGAAAATTTCAAGATTTTCCGCCATACACCCCCCAACAACGACGTACAGACGCGGCGGTTGGGGGTCGAATGTGCAATTGCGCTGTTATATGTCAAGCATCGCGGTGGCAAGTGGCGATGTCATGAAACAACTAACAAGGCGGTTGGGGGCCATAACAACATTTGGAACATGCCAGTATTTATGATACTTGATCAATCATAAGCCATAAGCTCACGCAGTTCGAATTGGGACACGGTGATACGAATAGAAAGCTATCCTTGAATTCGCGGATAACCCGGCGGTAACTGAGTCATCGTCAGTAAAATTGCTCACGTTGAATCGTGCTGATTCTTAATGATGTATATCTGATTATGATTACTTGCGGAAGAAAAGAAAACGCCGACCAGTATCGGCGTATAGGTGTTAGGTATTAGGTGTATAGAAGACGATAGACGGTGGTTTCCGAACATTTTTGCTTGCTTTAGATATGACTATAAGCTTCGCCCTCCTGCCGTCATTCTTGCAGATGATCTCTTACAACATAAGGCTGTGCAAAAAAGAGATTCAAGAGTGGTGTACAAGACCTTCTCTAGGTAGTAATTTGAAATGCGTGGCTTTGTATTTCGTAGATTTGCAATTATCTTTGGTACTGATTTGAGATGAAAAGTGGGATGTACGTACATAATGTATGTAAGCAAAGAATTGAGCCGTCTGGCCGTGTGACTGGGAGTTGATGTGAATTGGGAGAGGTAAGCTGAATTAAAATTTACTATCCCGTTCCTAGGCAACTGCAAGAAATCCGCAAAACATCAGGCCAAAAGCCGTGGCAGTGCGATTATGATGGGATGAATAACTGCCCGTTATTGGACATCCTAACGAACCGATTGACAGGCACAGGGCGTAGGTACAATACTATAGGTACCTACCTTATGTACCTTTCGCGCAAGCTCACTAGCACTAATACTAACACTGGATTAGCACTAGTGTTCGGACGACCGTACGGGCGGGAAACCTAAAAATAGGCAAGATACTTAGCAGCTTATAGGGGTTTCTAGGTAGCCTAAATAATTTTACCTCGCCATCCAATCCCATCTTCAGCTGCCCATATAGAGATAAGCACTAGAACGGCCCCCACCATAATTAGCCCAGCTGTAAAAATCAAGCTGTCCGATTTGTACAAGGCGCTGTGGCATGTGTGTGGTGGGATAGTGGTGATGTAGTGGTTGTGTGGTGGTTTAGGCCTATGGTGGTTGTGTGGTTACTACGGCGCTGGTATTCCTCTTGGCGACCTCGTGGTGCCCCTGTAAAAAAAGACCCCCTCCACACACATTTACCAACCTTTGAACCCCTACAACCCCTACAACGCATGCATCCAGGACAACTCGAGCCTGTCTCAAGGAGATAGGAAATACACACAAGATTCTAGAGGTTCCAGATGCAAAGATAAGATTGGCCCGTGGATGGCTATGGCTAATTGCTGAGCACTATTTTCAGCTGTACTGTATACAACATTTCGGATCTACGTTTCGCGTGCAGTTCTGCGAGCTGCGAGCTGCAAAGAAGAGATCGTGTCTCATCTCGCCAAATGATACGACTGCGACTCCGATTCAAAAAAGCCCCGATCCCCTGCAATTCGAGGTTCTGTACCTGCATACAACAACAACAGTCTTGTTGTACTGTATCAATGTATCTCTCCCCCCCGGGGTGCGGATGGGCGGGTATGTATTCTTTGCTTTAGCTAGCTTTTAGCCACATCTCCAGGGCTCCAGGCTCGCACGGTTTACTCTGATCCCTCGTGTTGTACGGCCGGAGATGAAACGTATTTCCGCGGGATGTGTGCCCGTGGGTGGGAGAGCTAGGGAGACCTGGGAGAGCACCTGGGCATGAATGTGATAGTGATGGGATTGACCGGATCACGTCCCGTCCCGTAATTTCGAGATCGACCGATATGCTGAGTCACTGGCCGATGACAAACGTCGATTAAGTAAGAGTATATGGATAGAAACACTCGTAGTGGAAATGATTAATAAGGTATCATAGGGTATCATAGATCGGCGGGAGATGTGAATATGGGATAGTCGTGCGGAAAAGTACTACGACCAGCCACATACATTGCCCGCAGACATCGTCATTTTCCGCCGACAATGTGCATATGTTCCTCAAGAGCAGCGCTAGTAGGCAGTCGGGCTGGCCGAGTACGTTCTGACTTGCTTCCCATCATAGCATGGTGGGATGCAGTATGCACATGCGATCTCTCTCATCGATGAGTCCCACGCTAGCAAGACTAGCAAGACGGCGACAAATAGACAGAAACGGGCCGTTGGGTACACCAAGGTACGCCAACAGCTAAATCGGGGTCCCTTGCAGTGAAACAGACGTATGTATGTGGGATGTTGTAATGCTATCTGCAGTGCTGTATGTAATCTGGTAATGTAATGTAGGTACGAAAGTAATGTAACGCCATGGCGAAGCGTAGCATTCTAGCATTTTTGGAATGGGATTACGGTGTTGTAGGGGAGATACGACGTTCAAGGGTTCTCATTGGGAACTCATTCCTTAAGCGAGATACAAGGGGGAATAATGGAATAATTCTTGGCCTCGGGCAAATTGGCCTGATTGGAGCAGAAGCTCGCAGAAACGCGTGAGAAAAGAATAAATATATACATGCTATTTTTTATAAAATATGATTCATTCTGTGCCAATAGGCGCAAGTCCACAAGTAGGTACATACAACATACGAACGGGCGGGCAGGGCAGGGCTACTACGGCAGGGCTACGATGAGACAAATTATTGGCGGATGTAAGAATTCGGGAAGACTATAGTATCGCGCTAGGAGGCTGGTAGGTAAGATGGAACCAAAGTCAAGAACAGTCATCGTACCGACCACGAGGGACTTGAGGACTTGGGACTTGGGGATGGGACACTTGGAACTTGGTTCCGAAAATCATAACGACTGCAATGCCTGTCGCATCCCTGATGGGTCTTCAGCCTTATGGGCTCGCCATCAGTCCTAAAGAGGCATAGCTGGCCCCGCTGGCCCCCAAAATAGAAGATTTTAGCTGTCTTCTCCTTGTTCTGCGCGTCTTCTATGCAGGTGGCCCATCAGCCCGCCTACGACCTAATACCAACGGCTCGGGTGCCGCACGACCACAGCTCTCTTCTTTTCTTATGTTATTTTTTTTTTCTTTTTTTGTGGTCATGTTTAGTTACCTACCCTCCTTTTCAACTTGCTCCACGAAAGTTGCCTGATTCAGAAATAGGTGTCGTTGATTCATTCCAAAAATGGCCCCTGAGGGTCCCGAATTTCAAAGCCTTGTATGTAGATGCTGCTTACGCCCGCCATGCCATGCCATGACTGACAAGGGTCCAACGTGGCAGGCGCAAGGCGAGGTACCTCTCCGTAAACCTACACCCCCCAAAACTCACATGTCTCAAAATGCTTGACTTTGGTACGGATCCTCCCAGGGTGACCAGGGTAGAGGCTGTCGTTAGAACCGCAGCAATCGATGTCTATCGGCAGTCTGGAATCCTAGCCGGGGGGGACAACCTTGCTCGCCTACTGCCTAGTCATCACAGACTAGGAACGACCCGCGGACGACTTAGTCCATGTGAGAACCGGGCTATGTATTATACAAGAGCAAGAGAGGATCTATCTATAAAACCCGAATGTCCCTGACATCCAAGTCGCCATTCCTCCTCACTATCAACAACAGAAACAACAAGAGCAATACTAAGAACTTCACAATCATCACACATAAAAGCACTTCTATCAACACCATCATCCAACATACCAACCATCTAACAGTGTTTACTGCTTCTCTATACACTAGCTTCTTCATATTCGTCAACATATTCAACAAGCTTCATACCGTTTCAACATAACCCAAGCAATCACAATGGCTGGTTTCTCTTTCGCCTCTGCCTCTGGAATGGTCAACTTTGGCCGAAGCGGATACAACAAGGACGGCGACTCTGAGGACGACAAGCGCAACTTTGGACGCAGCGGATACAACAAGGACGGCGACTCCGAGGATGACAAGAAGAACTTCGGCCGCAGTGGATACAACAAGGGCAACGACGATGAGGATGACAGCCGGCAACTCAACTTCGGCCGGAGCGGCTACAACTAAAGGTTGAAGCTTGCTACCGAGCCACCCAGATCACCCTCGTCTCATCTTCACGCCACAACCAGATCAGCCTATCAGTCATCCCCCACTGAGCGATCCATGTATCACTACCACTCGAATTCGACTTCCTTTGTCCTTGTCACAGCATCAGACCGGCGTTATAAACAAACAGCATCACTCGGCATATACACCACTGTACCATTAGAGCTGTACGATACCACTGGGTGGGATTCTTCATTTCCAACATAAACTAGACTTTAGACTATGCGCCAGCATAAACTTGTATCACTGCAATGCATTATCAGGATTGGGACTGGGTTTAGACATTTGACGAAGGAAAAGGAACGGCACTCAAGGGGCGTTGGAAAGCATCGGAAGGCGATGTAACTGCTTTTGTATTTGTATCTTACTATTTGGGGCATTTATTCGATTCAATCATTTTCCTACACAGAACCTTCAATATCGAATTAGTGAGACGGTCTGAGTAAAAAAGTGATATGTCGTCGGCACTTACTTCTCGAATATCACGCCAAGGATTTCCTCCACGTCACCTACCTCCCCACGCCCGGTAATGCGTCCCAGCTTATTGGCGGCATAACGAAGATGTTCCGCGGCCATGGTAATGTCTGCATCGTCCCCTTGAGTCTCGTCCACGCCATTCTCGTGTCCGAACTCCCCGTACCCCACGCTCTCGAGGTAGTCCTCGAGATGCCCTCGACACTGCACCAGGAGCTGCCTCTGCCGCTCCGTGACCCCATGGAGGTCTTGCAAGGTGGCGGGAAGCGATGTCATCTCCGTAAACGATGAGACTAATCGGGCGATTACCCCCTTGATCCCCCCCGGATCCGTCTGGTCAGAACCTAGATTTTGCGCCTCTTTGCAAGAGATAAGTACCGGCTGGACGCCTTCAAGCCCTTCAATTTTGCTAAGCACGTCTCTCCTGAGCCGCTGGACCAGAGAATGAAGCTCCTCGTCAGAGACGGCATCTCGCTTGTTGACGACCACGAGACGCTCCTTGCAGGCAGCTGCTATTCTCAAAGTCTCCAAATCGTAGCGAATTTGGGGGCCGTTCGAGATACCTGTCTCGATAGAGGCAAGTGCGATGATGACATCAGATTGCGTGGCTTTGACCCTTGCCCGGCGAATCCCTTCCTCTTCGACGGCCCCTATCTTAGCTTCTGGCCCGTAAGAATCGATATCCCCATCTCCAGCCGCAGTCCTGAAACCGGCAGTGTCCGCAAATGTACATAGATACCCGCGAATGTCGAGATTTGCCTCAATGATATCTCGAGTGGTTCCCGACTCCCCTGACACGATGGAGGCCTCCCTGCCCACTATGTGATTCATAAAAGAGCTCTTTCCCACATTTGGTGGCCCGACGAGCGCGATTTTAATGCCGTTTCGGAGGAGCTCACTTCGCTCGCTCGCCCCCTCGTGTACGTGTATACTCTGAAGGATCTGTCTAACCTGTTCTGTCACGTTTCCGACGAGGGAGGCTGGTGACTCATCAAAATGCTGGTCCTCTGAGAAGTCTATGAGAGCCTCCATCTCAGCCCGAGCCTGGAGGAGCTTCTGGCGCCAGTCCTCGTAAGTTCGACCAAGGGAGCCGCTGCTACCGCGAACCGCTGCACGTCGCTGCTGCTCTGTTTCGGCGGAGAGTGTCTCACTCAAAGCCTCGACTTGGGCCAGATCGAGCCTATCATTGAGAAAGGCGCGCTTGGTGAATTCTCCGGGTTCGGCATAACGGATAGGCCCATCTGCGGTGCACTTGGGAATTGCGGAGAGAACCGCTTTCACGGTTGCGCTACCTCCATGCACATGCAACTCTAATACATCGTCACCGGTAACTGTCTTCGGATTCGGAAAGAAAAGTACCAATGCCTCCGAATCAAGTATGTCCGATCCATTCGAGTTCGGGTGATACAACGTCCTTATGGTAGCGTATCGAGGCTTCAGGGTAGGCTTACTTGGACAGAGCCCATCATAGATCTCCAGACTGTGTTAGTAATAGCCATAATATATCGATGCGATACGGTCCTACAGATTTGCATGAAGGGCCCGAGATTCGGATTACCGCGATACCAGCTTTACCTTCGGCTGTTGATAAGGCGTAAATAGTATCCTCGCGCTGCTGAATGGGCGTCTGATAACGAACGAGACTGCCATTTTCGATCAAGTCATGGTGTCCGGACAGGGAGGCAGCTGAAGACTTGATAGATCGGCGAGCCAGATGAAGAGGTCTAGATTGTATACCAAGAATACCATATCGAGGCCACCTGAAGCAGGTGTATATACACCTCTTGGCGCCGCGAAACATGAGCTGAACTCCTTCTAAACCCCTACAAAGGAGTCTTAATTATGCGGGAAAATCATAAGTGAAAAATTTTTATTTTCCTTAGATCTTCATTTCGATGCCAAAGTCAACATTAGAAGAAACTTGGTCAAGTGCCACATATAAGAGCATCTATACCAAGTATATACCAAGTATCGTCGAATATTGAAGGTCGTAGATAAAGATAGTACATCTTCAAGGTACCGATTAGTCGAGTATTACACCGCATTTGATTGGTCCTTTAAGCTGACCGCCCTGAGCTAATCGCAAGAGCCCCACATGCGTGGCGGCAGAACTTTTTCAAGGTGCCCAAAATCTAAAAATTTCTAGACTCGATTGCCGCTTTGCCTAGACATCTCAACCTACCCCGTCTATTGCCCTACAAATCGGAACATATTCGACAGCTCGAGCACGATGTCGGACGAGATCATTTGGCAGGTCATTGATAAGCAGTTTTGCAGCTTCAAGCTGAAGTAAGCTTACCGAAGAAACACTCATTCCTAGTAGCAAGTATTAACCTATTACTAGAACTACTAAAGAAAAGACTTTCTGTCGAAACGAGTAAGAAAAACGCTCTCGTCCGCTCTCTTCGCCTATGTTTATTAACAAACTTCAAGGTACAACGTAACGGGTTTTTGCAATCGACAGTCATGTCCTCTCGCCAATTCTCGCTATGCCACTGTCCGCGCACATCCCACGAAGGGCACCTTATACCTATATATGAAGACTATTGTCGGTACCCTCCCTTAACCCTAGATACCCACCCGTATTAATTCAAAGCAGGAGCGCGCGCATACACCAGCGAAACTATGGCAGCGAATCAAGTTGTCGCAGAATTACGCTACAGCTCTGAAGCAGATCGACGACCAGCTTATTTATTGGCCCAAGTTCCTGATCCATAAGGCGAAACAGCGGGTGACTAGGCTTACACAAGTGGCTATACGCATGCGAAGACTGGCCAAGGAGGAGGCGCGTCTAGGCGAGAAGCTTGTGCCCAAGATGGCACCCAAGATCAGACGGCGAGAAGAAACCCGAGAGCGCAAGGCAGAAGCTGCAGCCAAGCTGGAGCGCACAATCGAGCGGGAGCTCATGAACAGACTGCGCGAGGGCGCATACGGCGACCAGCCGCTCAATGTTAGCGAAACAATCTGGAAGAAGGTGCTTAATGCCATGGAGCGCGAAGGTGAAGGGAAGAGAGATAAGGACCTCGATAACGGCATAGAGGAAGAGGATGAATTTGAGGACGAAGAGGAAGACGAGGTCGAGTACGAGCAAGAAGACGAAGAAGAACCAGATGGAGCTGTCGAGTATGTCAGCGATTTTGACGAAAGCGAGGATGACCTAGAGGATATCGAGGATTGGCTAGGGAGCGATGAATCAGACAAGGAGAAAGCATCGGAAAGCGAGGATAGCGACGAGGAATCAACCAAGAAGGCCGTGGGTGAGAAGAGAAAGAGGGCGCGGGTTATTCGTCACAAACCGAAGAAGACGGCCCGGCGTGGAAGGGAGATCGAACACGAGCACGAATTTGAACGGCAAAGGGAAGAGTTGGCCTTCTAAAGGGAAGCGAGCTGACAGGATGATATTTCAAATTTCATCCAGACATTTCTCTCAGCATTAATAAATGCCATTTTGATACCCTTATGAACATGCAATGCCCCCTCTTCCTTGCGCGAGGCTCCCATCGAATTAGGCGTTTCCTGTTATAGGCGACCAATGGTGCTTTTCATGTTGAGCTGTACTTTTGATTTGTCAATCCGCCGTGTTGTGGTGTACCTATGCTGTGCCTATGCGCGTGAACAACTAATGACGGACTTATAAAAAGCAAATCATCCATCCCTTAGCACTCAGGGGAGAGGACCGCGTGCCCACGAGCCAGGTTAGCGGGGCCATCCCGCCAAAGATTTACTTACTACTCATTTATCCACTGTCGCACCAGCGTGGCATTGATGTTAACCAAATCAATTGAACCAAACCAAGCTCATTTGAAACAGATTCTTTAAAAATCCCCTTTCCACTCCAAGCATAAAACGTACTCCAAGACTAAATCGGCTTTATTTCACACCCAGGTTTTTCTGTTTATTTTGAAAATTTAATTATTAACCCGACACTATTCCACCGCTCATCAAATCTACCCGCGCGAACGGACGCATCTAACCGAGCACCAATTAAGCTCCCTTCGGGACCACGGCGACGCCATGTCGGCTTGGTATAGCAACATAGTCGGTGCAACGACATCGAAAATATCCAACCTCCAGCGGACTTTCCTAAGCAGCGAAGCAGACGGCGATACCGAAGACGATACCCACGTATGCAGAGTTCTACGGTCATACTACACCGAGAAAGGAAAACCGTTTCCCTCGTGGCTCCCACCCGACCCCAAGGGGCCTCCGCCGGTTACTGCCGTATACTCGCAATCGTCGCAGGTCGGATCTAGATACGGCGGCCTCGCCCAGCAGCCCCAAGGCGGTCTAAGCTCGCTATGGGACAGTAATCCAGTATCGCAA